>PVKS010020294.1:0-37052 GCA_004027875.1 Aplodontia rufa | reverse complement strand
ACAGCAATATTGATGTTCATAGCAGCACAATTTACTATTGCTAGGCTATGGAAACAACCCAGATGTCCCTCACTGGATGAATGGATCCAAAAACTGTGGTACATTTATACCATGGAATAGTACACAGCAATTAGAAACAATGATATTGCAGCCTTCGAAGGTAAATGGATGGCTATGGAAGAGATCATGATGAGCAAAATCAGCTTAACCTAGAGATCTAAGGGTAGATTGTCTCCACTCATCTGTGGAGGTGGGGATTAGACCCTGGACAATGAGAAAGTTGGTCTATTAGCATGTGTTAAACCCAGATAAGATGTAATGCTTTACAACCTAATACTTTTTTTAGAGATATAGTGGGAAGGGGAAGGGTAGGATAAGGGAGGGTAATTGGGGGGCACTCCTGGGGGTAATTGCAACATCCAGAATATATACACATTTTATATTATTTTGTTAAAATCTTGTAAGGTTGTTCAAAAAAGAAAAAAAACAAATGAAATTGATTTCACAACATATCAAAATCTCCGCGACAGTTTGAAAGCATTCTTAAGAGGTAAATTTGTAGCACTGAGAGCCTTCACCAAAAATCAAGAGAGAATCCAAATAAATAGACTTGTGCTCCAACCCAAATCCTTACAAAATGAGGAACAATCCAATCCCAAATCCTACAGAAGGCAGGAAATAACCAAGACCAGAGCTGAAATCAATGAAATTGTGAAAAAAAAAACCCCAAAGAATCAATAAAACAAAGAGCTGGTTCTTTGAAAAAATAAATAAAATTGATAGATCTCTAGCCAACCTCACCAAAAGGAAGAATGAAGTGAAGCAAATCAATAAAATCAAAGACAGAAATGCAGACATCACCACTGACTCAACCAAAATCCAGAGGATTATCAGAATCTATTTCAAAAAAGTAAACTGTTCCAAGTTTGATAATCTGGAAAACATAGACAAATGCCTAGTCACATACAACATTCCCAAATTAACACAGGAGGACATTGGAAATCTAAACAAACCAATCTCATGTAGTGAAATAGAAACAGTAATCAAAGGCCTTCCAAAAAAGAAAAGCCCAGAACCTGATTCTGAGCAGAGTTCTACCAGACCTTTACAGAAGAATTAACACCTCTCCTTAGTAAGCCATTCCATGAAATTGAAAGGGATGGAACCCTCCCAAATACTTTTTATGAGGCAAACATAGCCCTGAATCCAAAACCCAACAAAGATACATCAAGAAAGCTACAGAAAATTTCCCTGATGAACACAGATACAAAAATCCTTAATAAAATTCTAGCCAACTGCATCCAAAAACACTTCAAATGTATAATATATCATGATCAAAAGGGCTTCATTCCAGGTATGCAGGGCTGGGTCAATGTATGCAAATCAATAAATGTGATTCACCACTTAAACAGAATTAAAGATAAAAATCATATGATCATCTCAATTGATGCAAAAAAGACATTTGATAAAATCCAACACCCATTTATGCTCAAAACTCTAGAGAAGAAAGGGATCAAAGGTAAATAATTTTGTCTGAACAGTTTATGACAAACACATATCCAACTTTATGCTCAATGGAAAAAGAGTGAAACCATTTCCACTAAATTCAGGTACAAGACAAGGCTGTCCACTCTCACCACTCTTATTCAATATAGTCCTCAAAACCCTAGCCAAAGATTTCAGTCAAGAAAAGGAAATAAAAAAAAATTCAAATAGAAAAAGGAAATTAAGCTATCTCTACTGGCTGACAACATGATCCTACACTTAGAAGACCCAAAAAGCTCCATCAGAAGATTTCTAGAGCTTATATATGAATTTAGCAAAGTGACTGGTTACAAGATCAACATTCCTAAATCAATAACTATCCTATGCGCCGCAGTAGTTCTGCTGTAGAAGAAATCAGGAAATCTGTCCCATTCACAGTAACCTCAAAAAGAATACAATACTTGGACATTAATCTAACAAAGGATATAAAAGACCTCCACAATGAAAACTATTGAACAATAAAAATAAAATTGAAGAAGACCTGAGAAGATGGATAAACATTCCATGTACTTGGTTAGGCAGAATCAATATAATTAAAATGGCCATGCTGCCAAAATCCCTGTACAGATTCAATGCAATGTACAGCAACATACCAATGACATTCTTCATGGATATATAAAAAGCAAATTCATTTGGAATAACTAGAAACCCAGAAAACCAAAACATTCCTAATCAAGAAAGAGGAAACAGGAGGTGTCATAATATCCAACCTGAAATTATACTACAGGGCTATAGTAACAAAAACAGCATGTAATGGTATCAAAACAGACACAAAGACCAATGAAACAAACCCACAAGTCTTTAATCATCTGATATTTGACAAAGGGGGCAAAAATATAGCATGAATGAAGGACAAGCTGTTTAACAAATGGTGCTAGACAAACTGGACAGCCATCTGCAGAAAAATGAAATTAGATCCTTATCTCTCACCCTGCACAAAAATCAAATTGAAATGGATCAAAGAATTAGGAATTAATCCAGCAACTATACATTTATTAGGAGAAAAAATAGGATCCACATTCCACCGCATCAGTGTAGGCACTTCCTTCCTTAACAAAAATTAAAGTCAAGAATCAATGAGTGGGATGCCATTAAACTGAAAAGCTTCTGCACAACTAAAGAATTTGTCAAGAGTATCAAGAGAGAACCTACAGAATGGGAGAAAATCATTGCCTGCTACACATCCAACAGGGGACTTATATCCAGAATATACAAAAGCTCAAAAGACTTAACATCAAAACCACAGATAATCCAGTCAATAAATGGGCTAGGGAACTAAACAGAAACTTCTCAACGGAGGAAGTCCAAAAAGCCAACAAATATATGAAAAAATGTTCTACATTACTAGCAGTCAGAGACATGCAAATCTAAACAGATGCAGGCATTAGAGGGATTGTGTGGAGAAAGGAATACTCTCACACTGTTGGTGGAACTGCAGACTGGTACATCTGCTCTGGAAACCAGTGTGGAGACTCCTCAGAAAATTAGGGATGGATTCACCATATGAACCAGCTATCCCTCTTCTGGGAATTTCTCAGAGGAATTAGAATCGGAACATTATAGCAACATAGCAAAATCAATGTTCATAGCAACTCAATTTACTATAGCTAAACTATGGAACCAATCCAGGTGCCCCTTGCTGGATGAATGGATTAAAAAACTATGATACACATACCACACACGTGCACTCGCACGCGCACACACACACACACACATTCTGGAGTTCCATTCTGCTGTTAGAATGATACCATGGCATTTGCAGCTAAAGATGGAAATGGAAAAAATCATACTGAGTGAAATATCCTAAGAAGAGAGACTTAAGAGCTGAATGCTTTCTCTGATATGTGGAAGCTAGACTCAAACCTAAGATACGATAGAAGTTAGCTAAGTTTAAGTAATAAACCCCCCAAAACTGAAATTTCACATATGCTGGGGGAACCATAACTATGAAGGTATGGAAAGAAGGGAGGGAAGCAGGGAGGGGAGGGAGGGAAAAGGGGAGTTATGAATATGGCTGGGAACACTCAACTCCCATGAGAAGCCAAGCTATTCACAAGCAGACAGAGAAACTCAGAAATTTAAAAACTTAATGCTCATTTCTATCTATAGCATAGGGAATTACAGAGGAGACATTTCTCATTTGTATATGCTCATTTCTATCTATAGCATGGGGAATTACAGAGGAGACATGAGAGTGGGAACTGGGTGAAGTGGGGAGATCATGGATTAAGATTGGCCTGAACTTATTTTGTCAATATCTATGTATGCTTGAATATGTAACAAACATTCCCTCCAATATGTAAAACTATGTCGAACAAATAAAGAAATGATTTTATTTTCAAAAAAATAAAAATTCATTGGACTATATTACTAAAGGAAAACAAATAGTTTATTTTCTAGGAATGTTTGATGGTCTATTTGGACAATAATTTTATCAATCTAAAATTTAAAAATTTCAAGACATGTGAATTTCCTGTAAAAAAAAATACATGTTTAGGGCTGGAGTGGTGGCTCAGTGGTTACGATGCTTGCCTGGTGTGTGCAAGTACGTGAGTTTGAACCCCAGCACCACATACACAATGAGGTCGCAGAGCAATGAAGGCCACATGAAAAACTAAATAAAAATTGTTTCTCTCTTTCTCTCTCTCTCACAGTCCTTCTCTCTTTAAAAAAATCTTTAGAATCCATCAGGAAAAATTGCAATAGAAAGTTGAGATTATGTTTTTTGGCCCTGATAATAATGATGATCCCCAAATATACACTGCTTGAATCTTACATGGAAAATCTCTACTCTTTCCTCAAAGGCCAACTAGTTATATATAATATTATTATTTTTACTTAATATTTAAGACAGAGGCAAAAAAATTGCAGATGGTTAAAATGCTTTTATAGCTTTAAGATTGTAGCCTGGCATCTTGGGTTTGGAGCACAATTAAGAGATGATAAATGAATAAGGTCATGGATATGCTAAGTACCCTGATTCAATCAATATACAACGTATATATGAATACGAATATCAGCTTACACCCCATAAGTATATACTTATAATAGAATTAGTTAATTAGATGGTGCTTTAAAAGAGGAGTCCTGGGCTACAGTGGTGGCTCAGCAGTTACGACACTTGCCTGGCATGCACGGGGACCGGGTTTGAAACCTAATACCACGTACGCAACTAAGTGTTGGGGAAGGAAAAGCTAGATGAAAAAAATAAATAAAATTGATTCTCTCTCTCTCTTCTCTCTCCCCCTCTCTCTTAAAAAAAAGAGTACTTATAGAAACAGTTGCCTTTATTCCTAGACAGAGTTCTGGAATGTCAACAACATGTACTACAACTAATTCTTAAAAAGAGTCTGCTTACTTTTTTAAATAATAAAAGGAAATGTCATGGAGCCCCATGAATTACTACATCGTCTAGTTATTGTTTGAAAGAGAAATTGTTTATAAAAATGTGTGTGTGTGTGCATGTATATGGACTTAAGAACATTTAATATTAATTTGGGTATTTATAAATGATTTTAGGTCAAAATATAACTTTCCTGAAAAATTAGAGTTTCAGTAGACTTGACTTTCTCTTTTATTACTTAGTTTATATTGATGGGCAACAGGAAGGGCTGTATGTAATTTTTCCATCTCATAATGAAGCATGATATAGAAATTGTATACAGTTTAAACACAATCTATACTGACCATTCTGACTTTGGTTCAAGGCAAAAAAGTATTACTTGGACTTCTTTCTCTTCTACATTTTAAAATATTGTCTTCTAGCTGGGTGCAGTGGTACACACCTGTAATCCCAGTAGCTCAGAAGGCTGAGGCAGAAGGATTGCAAGTGCAAAACCAGCCTCAGTAACTTAGTGAGGTCATGAGTAACGCAGCAAGACACTGTCTCAAAAACAAAAAATAAAAAGTGCCAGGAATGTAGGTCAGTGGTTAAGCACTGCTGGTTTCAATTCCAAGCACCAAAAAAATGAAACATTGTCTTGTGTCCAAAAAAAAAAAAAAAAATACAAAAAACACAAACACCTGGGGGCTAGCGTGGTGACTCAGCAGTTACAGTGCTGCTTGCCTGGCATGAGTGAGGACACAGGTTCAAACCCCAGTACCATGTACACAATGAAGTGCCAGAGCAACGAAGGCCACATGAAAAACTATATAAAATTGATTCTCTTCCCCCCCGCCCCCCTCAGCCCTCTCTTTAAAAAAAAAAATCTGGCATCTGATTGGTTGACAATTTTTCAGAATTCATCTTGTGTTTCCTTTGGTAGGTGCATTGGTACATTACTTCTGAGGAAAATGGGTAAAAAGTTAAACTGTGGGATATGGGGACATGGCCCCCTACAGTTTGTCAGGTTGTCACAGGAACATAGCCCCAGGCCTTCTCACAACATGCTAATGACCACTTTGTCATCTTGAATATTTCTATGCTTTGTTTAGGTGAAGCTGAGGACATACTGGAAACAGAAAAGAGTAAGTTGGAGCTGCCAAAAGGAACAATCACTTTCGAAAGCCTTGAAAAAGTCAGAAGGGAACAGAGTAAATTCTTCATAGACAAATGAAGCTGTGTTTACCTGCTGTATCTCAAAGCACAGAATTGCTGGCTTGAACCATGGTTTTTCATAATTTTTTAAAATGCTCAAGATTTTGATATCATGGATTTTATTTTAAAATATTAAAATGCAAGATGAGTTTTGAACTATTTTAAAATAAAATTTATAACATTCAAACAAAATCATGGGATACTCCAAATAACTTTTAGATTTCCTGTATACGTGTGCTTTATAACTGTCTAAATGTAAAATTAATAAATTGTATTTCCTGAAAGCAAATTTACTGTTGTTTTTAGTTTTTTGTCACACAAACTTTCTGCATCACATTCAATTTCTATTATTTGGAGTTATCAATGGTACTTTGTCGCCACCTAATAGCAAATACCAGTATCAATGATTAACACTCCTCAATGATTAGGTCTCAATTTATACTGAGAATGCAAAGATGTGCTATGAAACACAAAAGTTAACAAGATTCAAATAATGACTCAGAACATAGTTGTGAGAGTGGTAGGAAGGAGGATGAGATGATTGCCTTTTTTAGTTTGATTCACTGGGAAACCTATACTTATAAAATACTCCTATTTATATTATTCCTCCAGATTGCAAACTCTGCATTTAATACTCTCATTCCATTGATATTTATTGAAGGCTGTTATGTTACAGGCACTGTTGTATGCACTAGGGCTACCTCAGTGAATGAGTAGAAAACCCAGCCTCCAGATCAGAGGACTATATTATAGTGAGGGGTGGGAGAACAGGGGAGAGCAGCAAGTAAAAATGATAATAAACTGTCCCGGTCCGGCCGGGTTCTGACCTGAGGGACGGGCTGGGGATAAGAAAGAACGCAGGTAGGAGATCCAGGTAGAGCTGTCTCACTTTATTCAGACTCTACATTTCCTTTTATAATCCTAAGGGAGTTGCCAGAGGTTATGCAGATTTCGAGTACAGACAAAAACTAGGGTACAGACCAAAACTAGGGAACAACTTGTCTTAAGACATTCTAACCCACCCTAATCTTTAACAAAGCACGACCTAGCAGCCCTACCATAAGGAACTTATGCAAATAGTCATAAGATCACTCTAGGGCAGCTGATGAAATGGGAGTGAAAGACAGACCCCAACAATAGTCACAAGATCACTCTAGGGCAGCTGATGAAATGGAGTGAAGGTCAGAACCCAACAATAAACAAGATTATTTCCTATGGTAACAAATGCTTTAAAGGAAGTGGAACTGGGTGCTAAGAGAATGACTGGGAGGCGAGAGGAGGGCTTCTTTAGGTCTGGGGCTGCAGACACTGTCTCTGCAGAGGTGACTTTCAAGCTGCAACCTGAATGATGACTAAGCCAGTGTGTGAAGAGCAGGATGTGGGAACAGGGAAGGCATCTCTACGCAAAGGCCGGAGCCAGAGGAAAGGCTCTGAGACCCTACTTGGCCAAAGAAGGAAAGAAAGTCAGGAAGAGTAGCATGTGATAAAATCTGAGGGTGGGAGCAAACATGAAATTGATGGAGACCCTATCCTCAAGGAGCGAATGACATGTCAACTTGTGACTTTGGTACAATTACAGTTATAGAGAATCTTTGGCCAAATCTTGATAGATGAATAAGTTTTCCACAAAGAAAAAGAGTGGGAAGAAAGGTATTCCGGATAGAAAAAGGAGTTTAAACTCACAAGGTCAATGGTCATAAGTTTTCTATCAAAAGCAGAAGCCAGAGAAAAAGGAAATGAAAGGTGGGGTTGGATCTCATGAAAATCAAGGGAGATCAGTAGAGCAATGGGACCAAGGGTGGGCAGTAGGGAGGGAGGGGAAAAGTCCTGGGGAGTGATATTGGCCAAATTATACTATTATATTGTGTGCATGTACAAATATACAACAAATCCCAGCATTATGTACAACTATAATGCACCATTTAATAAATGTGGGGAAAAAAGAAAATGGTATCTGCCAAACCCAAGGAGTTGCTTTTGGTCATTCTGTTGTCTGGGTCAAAGGGATTCTTTATCTGGGGGACTATGTGAGTGTGTGTGTGGTAGGAAGGGGTGCTGGGGATTGACCCCAATGAACTCCACCACTGAACTATATTCCCAGGTCTTTTTATCTTTTACTTTGAGGCAGGGTCTTGCTGAGTTGCCCAAGCTGGCTTCAAATCTGTGATCCTCCTGCCTCAGTCCCCTGCATAGCTGGAACTTCAGGTAAGTGACATCATTCCTGGCACCAATGAGACTTTAAATAAATGAATGTAGTGGCACAATTCAGGCTGGGACTACAGGCAAGTGACACCATGCCTGGCACCAATGAGACTTTAAAAATAAGTACATGTATTCAACTCATAGAGTGCCTTGGACATAACACCAAGAACTCTTGGACTCTCTTGAGGGTAACATGAGTGAAATAATCCAATTTGGGATTTTTACCTGGATTAGTGGATTGGAGAGGAATGATCCTAGAGCTCAAGCAATGGGGTAAGAAGAAGTGGTCCTCCTGAACACTGACCAGTGCCTGAATTAAGGACATGGCCTTAATGATGCTTTTAGAAATGCAAAAAGAAAAAGTAAAATGACTGGGAAACAAGTTTGAAGTCACGGAGAGTGGAGAAAAGTGATTTCCCTTCTTTTAACTGTCATGGGTTAATGGGGCCCCTGGAGAACATGGGAACAAGGTAGAGAAAGGGAGGTATACTGGAGGCTAGTGGGTGCCTAAGGTGGTTTGTAGACCATGTCAGAATCTGAAATTGTGTTTTTCCCCTTAAATTCAATCACGCTATCCAACCTTACCTGGCGTAGTCTATCCAGGAATCACCAAATATAGGTTTGTGGCACCTGCAAAGGCTGACCTAAAGACTTTACATGGGATTTGTGCTGCTGTGTAACATAACCAGGGCCTGGGTCCCCTTGGGACCACCCTACCATTCACTTGTATTGACTTCTTGTCTTGGAATTGAAATAATTCTATCTCAAGACAGCCAGTGCTGACAAACATTCTCATATATAAGCTTATACTTTTGTTTGCTCCCAATTTGTGTCGTGAGGCAAAAATCAAAGCAGAGTCATTAATCTAATGATCAACTATACTAAAGCACGATCCGGTTGTCCTTGGTATTGCTGATTATCTAAGCATTTCCTCTCTTAATATACTAACTTTTCATAGAAAGGATGAATCGTTCAGCTGTGGCACTGCAGCTACCTCTTAGTTATTTATGTTAACTGATTACTTGAGTGCACTTATTGTTTATTATTCATAAGCATTAATTACCTACTAAACATCCAACATTTCTTTTTTTTTATCTTATCTGGATGATTTATTAAAATGTACTCACACTGTAACCTCAATTCTCAAGATAATTAATGTTCTAAGTCTTCCATGGTGGTGATTTATTCAGGATTAGTGGGGAAGTGTTTTCTTCATTATTTACTGTGAGGACATTGTATGAACTGCTACATTTTATTTTATAAATATATTCTAAAAGGCAATGCAAATAAGATAATTTTGGCTCAGAAAAACTTTTCTATTGTGAACATCCAACATTTCTAAATACTGAAACTTACATAGTCTTTTCTCAACTACCTTATAATCTTAACAAAATTTGTGTTTGTCCAAGAATGAGGAAATAAACATGAGAAAATAGGTTAGGAGAAGGATGAGAAACTAAGGTGCTATTATGAACAAAGATTTAGAAATTAAAATAATGGTAATCTTTCCCAATGTCCTTGTCAATGATCAGAAACAACATTGCAAGGCTGAGGGAATGTTACTCCCACCACATGTGGCTGTCCCCTTCCCAGGACAGTGCTGGTCCAGACAAAGCAATGTAGAGACTTACTTATGTGTATGAGTTGTCTCATACACATTTGAAGGATATATATATTTCCAGACATTCCATATATGATTTCCAGACTTTTTTTTGCAGGAGAAAAATCTTTCTCAGAAATCATTTTATAATAGTGAAAATACAGTTTATGACACTGTAGTAACTAGGTATTTTGAATATTTAAAATCTTTATTCAAGTGAGAGAACTCTACTCCACATTAAACAAAAGTAATACACCATGGGTTAAAATTTAAAAAAATTCAAATTTATATGGTGGTCTCCCATCTCAATTTGTATTTGGAGATCATGTTGACATTTCCTTTAGGTGTGGTTCTCATGGCACTTTATAAAGATTGTGGTACTGCCCACAATATACTCAAAACAGTTTTAATTTACCCTTACTGAAATTATAGGCAAGAATGTTAAAGATGGAAGAAAGACCCTTAGATATAATCTAGTCTAAGCTTCCATTTTGCAGTTGAGGAAATGGAGGCCTTCCATGGTTCAGTCAAATTTGTCTATCTGAAAAGAGTAATTTGTACTAAAGCCTAGGTTTGACATGCTGGGCAGTATACTTTTCAATGCAACATGTTGCCTGACTCTGAGTGGATAGTCACAAAACCAAAAGAAAAAGTGATTTTTTTCTTTTCATAATTTTTTGGTGGTACAATAGGTTATAGTTGTAGGTAACATGGGGTTTGATGTTACATTTGGTACATGCATACAATATCATTTCCCAGCACTTCTCCATTTGCTTCTCCTTCTCTCACCCCCGGTCTTATTTCTCACCTGATCTCCCCTTGATTTTCATGAGATTTCTACCAATATTTTGAGCTCTTTATATATTTTAGATACTGATTCTCAAGGAACTGGTTTCAAACTCCATTGGCACCACATACACAGCGAAATGTCTGAGCAATGAAAACCAATGAAAAACTAAATAGATTCTCCCCCCTCTCTATCTCACTGTCCCTCTTTGTTTAAAGGAAAGAAAAGAAATTCTCATTCATATCCTGTATTAACATTCTTAATTCATTCCAGTTTTTTTCTATGTTCTTTTGGAATTCATTGATCATTTTTATAATCATTCTTTTGAATTATTCCTCTGGTATTTCTTCTACTTCCATATCCTTAGGGTCAGTTGCTTGTGAATTTTGTACTTAAAAAAAGAGTCATTTTGCCTTGATTTTTCATATTTCTTATATTACTGGGTTGGGTTTTATGTATCTGTTGGGTTTTATTTTTCTTCCATTCTTATGTATGGATATTTTTAGGTTATAGTCCTCACTTGCCTAAGTGTACTGGAATAATATAGATTGAGAATTCCTTGTCAGTGTGGCATCCATAGACTTTTTTTTTGCATTTTTTTAAAATTTTTGAACAACAATACAAGTTTTTAACAAAATAATATAAAATGTGTATAGATTCTGGATATTACAATTACCCCCAGGAGTGCCCCCCCCAATTACCCACCCTTATCCCTCCCTTCCCCTTCCCACAATATCTCTAAAAAAGGATTATGTTGTATAACATTATACCTTATCTGGATTTAACACATGATAATAGACCAACTTTCTCACTGGGTCTAGTCCCAACCTCCACAGATGAGTGGAGACAATCAACCATTAGTTCTCTGGGTTAAGCTGACTTTACTCAGCATAATTTCTTCCATAGCCATCCATTTACCTTCAAAGGCTGCAATATCATTGTTTCTAATTGCTGCGTAAAATTCCATGATATAAATGTACCACAGTTTTTGGATCCATTCATCCAATGAGGGACATCTGGGTTGTTTCCATAGTGTAGCAATAGTAAATTGAGCTGCTATGAACATAGATATTGCTGTGTCACCATAATGTGCTGATTCTAAATCCCCGGGAAAGATACCCAGGAGTGGAATAGCAGGGTCGTATGGTGGGCTCATCCCTAGTTTTAAAAAATTCTCTGTGTTTTTTACTATAGCAGCGGATGTCTTTGAGTAGGACCTGAGGGCCCAGCCCTAGCTGTTCCTACTTGTGGCCTGGTCATTATTCTGAATTTTTGTCTCTTATTTTCTTTGTATGAAAATGTAGGTGGATGTTTGAGTAGTGTTGTTAATTTGTGTGTGGAACAAGGTTCATTGTGTTTTGACTGAGTTTAGTTCAGCACCAGAGTCTCTACCCTGTAGGTTTCCCGCACCTCACAGAATAGGGGAAAATAAACAATAGCAACAACATACAGCAATAAAATAAATATCTGGTTCCTACTATGATATCTACAATGTTAATCACAACAGAAAGCAGGAATGATGGGGTCATTATCTGTTAACAACAATAACAAAAATAAAAACAAAACAAGAAGTCAACATGAACTAGATTTAGCATTGAAACAAAAAACAGGTATCAACTATGCCATTCACAGTTGTCATAATTGCATTGAGGGGAATGGTGGGGGAGGAATTATAATAACCAATTAATTCTAAAAGACAGTAAAACCATAGTTAAGAGAAAGAAAAAATATGATAGGAAGGTATAAGGGAATTTATAGTATTTAAAAGTGAGCAGACATAAAGCAGAAGACGTGGCATGTCATGGTTATAAGGAAGAAGGAGAAAAATAGGAAAAACCAAGTAAATGGAGAGAAAGAGAGCACAAGAGCATTTGGCTGTTAGTGGGAAAAGAAAAGAAAAAGAGAAACAAGTGAAACACATGAAAACAAAGAAAAAAAACTCAAAGAAATAAAAAATCCTAACCCTCAAAACATAAGGCAAGGAAAAACCACTACTATAAAAATGCTAGGGAAACAAAGAAACAAATATCTGTATATATGCCCATGAACCAATCAGCACAGCAAACACACACACACCACACACACACACACACACACACACACACACACGGGGGGGGGGTGAAGAAAAAGGAGAAAATTTTTTAAATGAAAAATCAAATCTTTTCCACTGAGGTATTCACAATTGTTGATGAGAATGGATGTCACTATCTATGCCCATCTGCCCTTCTTTCCACTTCTTCCCAGGCTGTGTACAGAGAGAGGAAGGGAGTGCTTGCAAGGACTGGGGGTTGTTAACCCCTCCCTCTTTTTGTGTTATTCACTAAGCTGCTAATTGGAGTGGCCTATAGCTGAAGCTAGTTGAAAGAACTCTCAGTTTCCCTTCTCACCAGCATAAGGTGGGATGCAATGGGAAATACCTTCAGTTGCAGTTTCTTCTGCACAGACCAGACCAATGCACTCGTAGGGTGGGGTTGCTGCAGAATCCTGAGTGGAGTTCTAGCAGCTAGGGCTTAGGTCTAATCCAGCCCGTAGGGGCTTTGTAGGGTGGTGTCTGCTCTCGAAAGAATACTTCAACAAACCACCTGGGCCCTGCAGTTGCTGATATTTGTTAGCAATTTTGAGGTCTGCAGACTCCAGAGAATTTTACTCATGGGGCAAGGAAGCTAGTCCTCCACACACTCCATTGCCCATGAACACAGCCTTCCAAGAGTTAGTCCTTGAGCGTATTCAAACTTGCTTGTTTAGATTCATGACTCCCTCCACCTGGTCATTCAAACCCCCACAATCACAGGAAAAGTGAGCTGGGCTCCCTTTCATTTTCTTGAATCCCCCTGGGTACAATCTTCTTTGTGCCTGGTTCACTCATTCTGCACAGTGGTGCTTGTTGGGCAGTGTGGAATGCTTTCTATGATCTCCCAGGATCCTGAAGCAGCAGGCTGCAGTGTGGCTGCCTCAAGATGGCTGCTGACTCAGTTCTCTGTGGCCGGTTAAGAAACACAGAGCAGTTTTCAGCCACCAGTGCACAGTGAAGCCTCAGGAACAGGTCAGTTTGGCTGCTTTTCTTATCTTAGGTTTTTCTGTACCAGATCTGTCCGTTGTGCTTCTCTCTGTGTTCTCCCTCCCCTCCGTAGTGAATCAGCATGGCACCACTGCTGCTGCCACAACTGGCTTGGCTCCAATATCCTCGTTCTGCTTTGTTCAATGTACCCAAATTTCTGAGTCTCTAAGGCACTCTGACTGTCCAATATTGAATTTTAGTGAAGCCCCAAATGCTTGGGTCCAAATACTTGGGTCTTGAGCCATAGAGTAATTAGGAATGCAGTCTTCTTCTGATCCATCATTTTTCCTTATTTCTAAAAAGTGATTCTAAAAAGCAGTTCACATATGGTCTTGGTATATTGTTGAGTGGTAGAGCACTTGCCTAGCATGTATGAAAAGTCCCTCAGTTGGATCCCAACACCAAAAATAAAACTAAATAGTCACCTATGTCCAGCCTTGTTGCCACACAATATCTGGTGATGAGGTTAGATGGTCATGGTTAGAAAGAAACCAGAATAGTGGAACCTAAGGCAGGTAGGGAAAAAGTGAAGAGGTAAATATGTGAGAGAGAAAAGTGCATATGGGAATCACCATGTATTATTTTGGACGTGTCTTTGGGTTATTATGCCACAAGTGAAACCATTGTACAATTAGTTGATCATAGAGAATTGATCAAGCAACATGTGATAGAAGCTCAGACTGTCAGTCAGGATCACTGAAGCATTTGAGAAGTACGTTAGCAAAGATCATCTCCACAACAATGTCTAGAGTTGGACCCTCCCAGAATGTATCCCTTTGTTTTAAGAAGAGAGTTGGTAATTGATGGAAGGCTTTTTGGATGGTGATATTTCTAAAAGCCTCCCTTGGGCATTATCCAGCCCTTGTTCTTGGACACGATGGACCAGCTGTGCATGTCAAATGCTGACTTGCAAAACAGAGCTGTCTCCTCCACTATGTTTCTTTCCTTCCCCTTGCCTTTTGACTATAGGGAGAATTTGACATTTATCATGATGTGGCGCTTCCAAGGAACTTGGTAGTTATTGGGTAACTTAAGAACTTCCTAGGTAGTGATGGTTCCCAACTGGGAAGAGTTGGATGAAAACACTGGTAGATGAAGGAACAGATAGGGGTGGTGAGTAGCCTCCATCTGTATGTCCAGTCCTCAAGAGCTGTGGTCATTCCCTTGTGTCCAGTTCCAAAGTGTGAGAATGAGGTCTCCAGTAGGTGTTTAAGCTGAGCTAATATAATTTTCTATGTTGTTTGTAACTGGATGTCCATTTCTTACATATTAACAGATTATAAGGGGCTGGAGCAGTGGCTCAGTGGTTATGGCGCTTGCCTCACATGCGCAAGGACACAAGTTCAAACCCCAGCACCACGTATACAACAAAGTGTTGGAGCAACGAAAGCCACATGAAAAACTAAATAAAATTCTCTTTCTCAATGTCCCTCTCTCTTTAAAAAAGAAAGCATTATGAATGGAATCAAAGATAAATTTTTACATAACTTTTAAAGTTCAGTTTTAACTAGTGACCCTGGGCTACTGCAGATAGCTACAGATGATCTGACTACTGGTGAGAGACTCAGAGAGACAATTTGGATAAAGGGAGGCTGTGAGAGTGCTCACAAGGCAACTCTGCCCAGAAAACTTTTCTTTCTTTCTTTTCTTTTTCTTTTTCTTTTTTTTCTTTGAGATGAGGTAAGAAATAGAAAGACAAGATGGAGTCAAAATGGAATTAGTTCAGTGACTGCTCTGGAAAGGAGGACTTTTCTGGTTATCATAGACCATAAAGCATCACTTTTATCTCTATCACCCCAAGGGTACAACATAGGCAGCAGCTGCTCCTAATTTTAACACTAAAGCCTCAGGAAACAGTGGAAGAATGGACACTTACTCCCGGAAATAGCAATAGGGCAATGTTAATGCTCTCACATAGAACATGTCAACTCTCAAACGCATTTTTGTATGTTTGCTTGAGCAGCAAAGACAGATTGGAGGGTGGCATTGTAGCTCAGAAGTAGAGTATGTATCTAGCATGTGCATTAAAAAAAAAAAAAGCAAAACAGAAAAGTCAAACAGAGGTTGGAAAATGTTTTCTTTCTTTTATTTCTGACAGAAGTGGCTTGGAATGGCAGGGTACAAAGTGTCAACCACTATCTTTTGGCTTATTATGTAGCACTAAGAAGCTTGGGTGAGGGTGATTATAGTAGCACTTTGGGAACTGAGGTACTCTTTGACTGTTCTTTGGAGAGACACCATGCTTGGTATTACACCAGGCTAATCAGAAGTTTCCAAAATTCATGGTGCACCAGAGCAGTATTACTAGACTGGGCAAAGTCCATTGATGAAAAAGAAGTTAGTTTCTTGGAGTCTTTAAAGCTTGTCTTTTGAATTTGCTGGATCAAATATCCCATTTTGTCTTTAAAAGAAAGTAAGAATTTATTCTTCTAAATATGGGAGTGGGAGGTAGTAAAGCTAGTGTAATAGTAAAGTGAGTAATGAAGTAGAGGCCTTGAGACACAATGCAAACTCCCCAAGTAGCATCCTTGATCTTAAAGGAGTTTTATTTTTAGCTTCATCTGCTGAGATATTGGTAGATATTGAAATGTGACTAGGAAGGTTTGTCAGTGCTGATTATATGGTTTTTGTCCTTTATTGTGTTGATATGATTAACAATTACCAATTTATGTATATTGAACTATCCTAGTATCTCTGTGATAAATCTCACTTGTTCATGATGAATGACCTTTTTCGATGGGCTTTTGATTTGGATTTTTTAATATTTTTTTAAGAGAGGGACAGTGAGAGAGAGACAGAAAGAGAGGAACAATTTTTATTTAGTTTTCCATGTGACTTTTGTTATTCTGGGACATTGTTGTGTACGAGGTACTGGGGTTTGAACTCCCGTACTTGCAGATGCCGATCAAGTGCCGTAACCGCCCAGCCACTGCTCCAGCCCTTCATTTTTTGTATTTTTTTTTTTTTTTGAGACAAGGATACAAAAACCCAAAAACTATTGGCCAATTTTTGTTTGTTGTGTCCTCTCCTTTTGGTATAGGGGGATGCTGGTCTGGTAGAATAAGTTTGGAAGGGTTTCCTCCCTTTTAATTCTTTAGAATAGTTTGAAAGGTATGGGAACCAGGTGCAATGGCCCATGCTGACAATCACAGTTTCTTGGGAGCCTGAGGCAGGGAGACTGCAAGTTGAAGGCCAGCTTGAGCAATTTAGTAAGAATCTATCTCAACAAAGGCAGAAAATGCATTGGATAAAATCCAACATCTCTTCATGATAAAATCCATGAACAAAGTATAGGAAGAATGTACCACAACACAAGAAAAGCTATATATGAC
Source organism: Aplodontia rufa (assembly GCA_004027875.1). Classification (NCBI taxonomy): domain Eukaryota; kingdom Metazoa; phylum Chordata; class Mammalia; order Rodentia; family Aplodontiidae; genus Aplodontia; species Aplodontia rufa. The sequence goes on along the minus strand of PVKS010020294.1, from coordinate 19,991 downwards.
AAATTCACAGATAATAACACAACAAATGGTAAAAGCTGAAAGCCTTTCCTCTAAGATCTGGAAAAATCCAAGGATGTCCACTCTCACTACCTTTTTTCCCCCACATTTTTAATGGTGTATTATAGTTATGCATAATGATGGGATTTGTTGTTACATATGCATACATGCACATAATATAACAGTATAATTTGGCCAATATTCCTCCTTAACACTTCCCCCCCTTACCTCCTCCTACCCCTTGTCCCTTTCTTCTATTGATCTTCCTTTGATTTTTTTTTAACTTTTCCATTTTTTTAAACTTTCCATTTAAAAAAAAGGGTTTTTTTTTTTAATTTGTTCAACATAGTCTTACATATTGGAGGGAATCGTTGTCACACGTTCATGAACACATGGATATTGACAGAGTAAGCTAAGGCTGATGCCAGTTCATGTTCTCCCCACTTTGAGTTCTCCCCAATCCCATGTTTCCCCTACTTTACTCCAATATTATTTGGGCTTCTCATGGAAGTTTAAGGTTCCCCACTGTGTTGATAACACCCCTACTCGCCCCCTCCAGCTGCCTTGATATCCTCTCTAATCCCACTCTCCCTGTCCCCCTCTCTTCATCCCCCAGCATCATAGGCATGATTTCCCCTGCTTATGTAAAAATTCTCCTGTATTGAGGTTCTTATTAGCTTAGCCAACTTTCAGTCTGTTTCTGATTGTATTATAGCTTCCACAAATGAGAGAAAACATTTGGCCCTTGAGTCTCTGAGTTTGGGATATTTCAATTAGCATAATTTTTCCATCTCCATCCATTTGGCTGCAAATGCCATGATATCATTCTCTCTAATAGCAGAGTAGAATTCCACTGTATATATGTACCACAGTTTTTGGATCCACTCATCCTGTGAGGGGCATCTGGGTTGGTTCCATAGTCTAGCTATTGTAAATTGAGCTGCTATTGTGATAAGTAAAATTGACACCACTTTGTAGCTCCCACCTTGTAAATCTTAACCCCTTATCCTCAGACCTGACAATTCCCAGAATATAAATCTTAACCCCTCATCCTCAGACCTGACAATCCCTTTGTAGCTTATCTTACATAAACACCCCAGACCTGAAAATCCCCAGAATGCAATTTATCTTACCGGAACACCTCAGGGTAGAGCAAGGCTAACTTCAAACATTCACTTCTGTAACCTGGCTTGCTTGGATTGGCTAAGGGCCAACATACATCAAATGGCCTGCTTTATGTTTTTTCTTTTTTTTTTTGCTTTAAAAATCCTTCCCCTGACCCACGGCTTGCGCCATCCCTGCACGGTAGCATTGTGGATGGTAGCCCCAGCCGGAATAAAGGCTTCTTTGGCTTCAGCGTAAGAGGCGTTTGAGACTTTCTTTGCCTTCACTTTTCTCATCACTAGGTACAACACTATAAACACTGATGAAGCTGTATCTCTGTAATTACAATGCTGATTCTAGCTCTTTTGGGAAAATTCCCAGGAGTGGGATAGCTAGGTCATAAGGTGGGTCCAGGCCTAGTTTTTTGAGGAGTCTCCACACTGCTTTCCAGAGTGGCAGTACCAGTTTGCAGTCCCACCAACAGTATGATAGTGTTCCTCTCTTCCCTCAACACCTCCAGCATCTGTCATTGTTCATATTCTTCATTTTTGCCACTCTGACAGAAGGTGGACTCTCAGTGAAGTTTTGATTTTCATTTTTCTGATTACTGGTGATGTAGAACATTTTCTCATATATTTATGGACTTTTAGGACTTACTTCATTAAGGAATTTCTATTTAGCTCCTTAGTACTTTTCCCATTTTTATTTATTAAGTGAGAACCATTTAGTATCTTAGGGGTGCATATTAAACTTTTTCTATTTTTAATCTCATTTGTTTTTATTTAATTGGTTTTTTAAAGTGTACATTTTGTAAGATTATACAATCACAATTATAGAAGCATGTTTACCTTGTTCTAATTCAGTCTTCCATTTTTACCCTTCCCATCCCTTCCTCCAACCCTATTATTTTTAGATATACTTAAAAATAGGATAAACACTGACATTTTTATAAAAGCATGCAGGATAACTTACTCTAATTCAGTTCCCAGGATTCCCCTACCCCTACCCCCATTCTCTTCTCTCTACTTTATTGATCTTTCTGTTATTTACTAAAAATTTTTTTGTTTTCTTTTTTATTTAGTGACATTGATATACATGTTGATGAGTTCACTATGATATGTTCATATGTGAGTGTGAGAAAGTCTGATTCATTCCACAAATTTTCCCTGTCTCATTTCCCCTTCCTCCATTTCCTTCCCATTTGTTTGTTCCTCTGTTATTTCCCTTCTTTTGCATTAACTTCTACATATCAGAGAGAACATTGGACCTTTAGTTTTTTTCAGACTGACTTATTTTCACTTGGCATGATATCTTTGAGTTCCATCCATATGTCTGTAAATGACATAATGTAATTCATCCTTATGGTTGAGTAACACTCCTTTGTGTGTGTATGACACAATTTCTTTATCCATTTGTCCTTTGAAGGGCACCTTGGTTGGGTCCATAGGTTAGCTATTATGAATTGTGTGACTATGAACATTGATATGGCTGCATCATGTAGTATGCTGATTTTAGGTCCTTTGTATATATACATACCAAGAAGTGGGATATCTGGGTCAAATGGTGGATCCATTCCTAGTTTTTTGAGGAATGTCCATGCTGTTTTCCAGAGTGGTTGTACTAGTCTGCAGTCCCACCAACATTGCACATGTGTTCCTTTCTTCTCACAGTCTTGCCAGCATTTATTGTTGTTTATATTCTTCATATTTGCTATTCTGATTGAGTTGAAATCTTAATTATTTCATTGATTGATTTACATTTCCCTGATTGCTAATGATGATGAACATTTTAATTCATATATTTATTGGTCTTTTGTGTTTCTTCCTTTCTTTTTTAGAGGGAGGGAGGGAAAGACAGAAAGAGAGAATCAACTTTATTTTTTTCATCTGGCCTTTCTTTCTCTGACACTTAATTGTATATGTGGTCCTGGGGTTCAAACCTGAGTCCTTGCACATGCGAGGCAAGCATTCCAACTGCTGAACCACCACTCCAGTCCGTTTCATCTATTGAGAATTTTCTGTTTAGTTCTTTTGCTCATTCATTGATTGAGTTATTATTTTTTCGATGTTAAGTTTTTTGAGTTCTTTGTGTATTCTGTATATTATTCCCCTATCAGTAGAATAGCTGACCAGGATTATTTCCCATTCTGTAGGCTCTGTCTTCACATTCTTGATTGTTTCCTTAGCTGGGAAGAAGCTTTTTAGTTTAGTGGTGTCCCACTTATTAAATCTTGGTTTTATTCTTGTGCTTTGGGGGTATTGTTAGATTGGTGCCAGTTTGCTTTTTAGTTTAGTGGTGTGCCACTTATTAAATCTTGGTTTTATTCTTGTGCTTTGGGGGTATTGTTAGATTGGTGCCAGTTCCTATATGATGAAGTGTTGACCCTATGTTTTCTTTTAGCACTTGTAAGATTTCTGGTCTGATTCCTAAATTTTTGATCCACTGCAACTTGAGTTTTGTGGAGGGTGAAAAATAAGCATCTAATTTCATTTTTTTGCATATCACTATGTGGGGAGCTAACAGGCCTTGAGTGATAGTACGTGCCATGCAGCAGGTCAGTTCCTGGACGAAGGTTGAGAGGTTAATTGGAAAGGATTGATTATCTTGCTTTGGTAGACTGGCCGGCGTCTCCCTCCAGGTGCACATTCCTCCATGCTGATATGGTCGATGTGCTCCTCCTTTCTCTACTGGTCTCTAAAAACCCCAATTAAGTGGTCTGAAAATTGTAACCGTTTGTAACCTCTTTGGCATGCAAGAGATTGTACCCTCAATGAATATATAAGTGTGGTTAATTGGAATAAAGAAGGAAAAAGCTTGTTTCACCAAGAATGTGTACGTGGCTTGTTGTCTTCGCTGGACGAACACAACACAGCATCACTATCCAGTTTTCTCAGCACCATTTATTGGAAAGGCCAGCTTTTCTCCAAAATATTTTTTGACACTTTGTCAAATGTTAGATGGCTATAGTTCTATGGATTTGTCTCTGTGTCTTCTCTTCTACTTCATTTGGCTGCATGTGTATTTTGAATCCTATAGTATGCCATTTTTGCTACTACATCTCTGTAGTATAATTTCAGATCAAGTATTGTAATGCTTGGCTTTTCTTGCTTAGTATTGATTTGGATATTCTGGTCTCTTTTTCTTCCAAATGAATTTAAGAGTTGTTTTTTCTAATTCTGTGAAGAAAGTAATTTGTCCTTTGATTGGGATTGCATTAAATCTATATAAAGCTTTTGGTAATATGGCCTTTTTGACAATATTAATTCTCCTATTCAAGAACGTGGGATGGCTTTCCATCATCTAAGGTCTTCTTCACTTTGTTTCTTCACTGTTGTATAATTTTCATTGTGAGCTATTTTACCTCCTTGGTGAGATTAATTCCCCAATTTCTTTGAAGTTATTGTGAATGGAATGATTTTCCTGATTTCCTTTTCAGATGAATCACTGTTGGAGTATAGGAAAGCCATAGGTTTGTGGGTGTTGATCTTATATCTTGCTATTTTCCTAAATTTAGTTATAAGCTCTAGAAGTCTTCTGATGGAGTTTTTTGGGTTTCTAAATATAGGATTGTATCATTGGCAAATAGAGATAGTTTGAATTCTTTTTTTTACCTATTTGTATCCCTTTGATTTCCTTTGTTTATCTGATTACTCTGGCTAATGTTTTGAGAACTACATTGAATAGGAGTGGTGATTGCCAACAGCCTTGTCTTGTTTCTGAACTTAGTGGAAATGCTTTAATTTTTCTCCATTTTGTATGATGTTGACTTTGGGTTTGACATAAATGGCCTTTACAATGTTGAGGTAAATCATTTTGATCCCTAGCATCTCCAGTGTTTAAACATGAATGGGTGTTGGATTTTATCAAAGACCTTTTCTGCATCTATTGAGACGATCATGTGACTTTTGTCCTTAATTCTGTTTAAGTGGTGGATCACATTTATTATGTATGTTGAACCAATCTTGCATCCCTGGAATGAAAGCCATTTGATCATGGCATATTATCTTTTTGATGTGGTTTTGAATGCATTTTGCTAATATTTTATTAAGGAGTTGTGCATCTATGTTCATCAGGGTTTTCAGTCTGTAGTTTTCTTTCCTTGAAGTATCTTTGTCTAGTTTTGGTGTCAGGGTTATGCTTACCTCATGAAAAGTATTTGAAAATATTCCCTCCTTTTCAATTTCATGGGATAATTTAAGAGAGTGGTGTTATTTCTTCTGTTAAGGTCTTGTAGAACTCAGCTGAGAACCCATATGGTCCTCGCTTTTCCTTTTCTGGAAGGTTTTAGTTGCTGTTTCAACTTCATTACTTGATATTGGTCTGTTTAGGTTCTCTATATCTTTCTGATTCAATCTGGGCTGCTCCAATGTGTCTAGAAATTTGTCCATGTCGATTAGATATTCCAGTTTATTGGAACCTAAATTTTCAAGATAGTTTCTGATAATACTATGGATTTCAGAGGGGTCTGTGATGATATCCCCTCTTTCATTTCTGATTTTATTAATTTGCTTTTTCTCATTCTTTCTTTTGGTTAGTTTGGCTATGGTTTGTCAATTTTATTTATCTTTTCAAAGAACCAATTCTTCATTTTATTGATTCTTTGTATTTTTTATTCTCAATTTCATTGATTTCAGCTCTGATTTTTTATTACTTCCTGTTTTCTACTGGTTTTAGGGTTGGTTTGTTCTTCTTTTTCTAAGGACTTGAAGTATAGCATAAGCTTATTTACCTGGGATCTTTTTATTTTTCTTTTAAGAAAGAGGGACAGTGAGTGAGTGAGTGAGAGAAAGACAGAATTAATGTTATTTAGTTTTTCATGTGACTTTCATTGTTCTGAGTCTTCATTGTGTACATGGTGCTGGGGTTTGAACTTGTGTTCTAGGGTGTGCCAGGCAAGTACTAGAACCGCTGAGCCAGTGCTCCAGCCCCTGGATTTATTTTTTAAAGTAGGCACTTAATGCTATAAATTTTCCTCTTAGAATGCTTTCATACTGTCCCAGAGAATTTGATAAATTGTGCCTTTGTTTTTGTTCATTTTGAAAAATTTCTTGATTTTCCTTCTCATTCCTTCTTTGATTCATTCTTCATTCAAGAGAGTATTATTCAATCTCCATGTATATATTGGTTTCTGTTATTTTTCTTGCTGTTGATTACTAGTTTCATTACATTATGATCTGAAAGGAAACATGTGATTATATCAATTTTTTGTGTTTGCTAAGATTTCTTTTGTGGCCTAGAATATAATCTATTTTGGAAAATGATTCATGCACAGCTGAGCAGTAAATTCAGGTGTTTTGGGTAGAATAGTGTATAGATATCTATTAAGTCCATTTGATTTATAGTGTCATTTAGGTGGAGTTAACTCTATTAATTTTTGTTTTGTTTTGTTTTAATGACCTATTGGTGATAAGGATGTATTGAAATCCCCCAGTATTATTGTGTTAGGGGGTCTATGTGGAGTTTAACATCATGGAATAGTTTTCCATGTAATTGAATGTGCTGATATTTGGGGCATAAACGTTTACTACGGTTATATCTTCTTATTAGATTGTTCCTTCTAGTAGGATGTAGTAGCCTTCTTTGTTTTTTCTGATTAATTTTTGCTTGTACTTTGCTAGATATGATTAGCTAATCCTCCTTGTTTACTTGGACCATATGCCTGGAATATTTTTTCTATCCATTTATCTTCAGCCTGGGTGAGTCTTTGCCTATAATGTCTCTTATAAGCATCATATAGTTGGATTTGGGTTTTTGATCCATTTTGCTACTCTGTCTTTTCATTGGGGATGAGACCATTAACAGTCAGTGTTAGTATTTGTATGTGTTTGTGGCTTATTGCCTTTGTGATTTTTGCTGTATTTTTTCTGTCTTGATTCTCATTTAGTGGATTATTCTTTTATTGAACCTCCTCTGATTGTGAGTTTTGGTAAGTGTTTTTTCATTTATCTGTGTGAAGTTTGTCTCCAAGTATTTGTAGGGCTGGTTTGGTGCTCATGAATGTGCAAGTTTATTTTTGTCATGGAATGTTTTTATTTATCCCCTTGAATTCGAAGTGAATTTTGCTGGATGGAGTAGCCTTAGCTGACAGTGTTTTTCTTTTAGGGCTTGGAATATCTCATTCTAGGCCCTCCTTGCTTTCAGACTCTAAGCTGAGAAATCAGATGTGATCTTTATTAGTTTGCCTCTAAATGTGACTTCATGTTTCTCTCTTGCAGCATTTAATAGTCTTTTTTCTCTGTTAGGCATTTTGATTATATGTCTCCATGAGTTTCTTATTTGACTGGATCTATTTGGGGTCCTGTAAGCCTCTGGTATATGAATGTCTATCTCTTTTCTGATATGGGAGAAATTTTCTATATCTATCATTTAAAATGTTCTTTATGCTTTTAGTTTGTATCTCTATGTTCTCTTCTATCCCATTGATTCTCAGACTTGCTCTTTGAAAATTGTCCCAGAGTTCTTGTGTACGCTGGTCATGTTCTATAATATTTTGCCCTTTGCCTTCTGTGTACTCAAGATCATATAGCCTGTCTTCAATGCTTGAAGTTGTATTTTCTACAGAATCTAATCTGTTAGTGATGCCTTCAAGTGAGTTTGACATTTGATTGAGCTTGTCTTCCACGTGCAGGAGTTCTGCTTGGTTTCTTTTCACTATTTCTATTTCCTTGATAAAGTGGTCTTTCTTTTAATTACTCTCTTAACTCATTCCTTAAATCTTCTTTTAATGCTTTGAACATTTTGGTAAACATATTATTATTAACTATCACTGAGTTTTCATCTATCTCTTTATCGGTGACATCCTTTGTTGGGCAATTGTGGGTTGGAGGGAGATTTGCCTTTTTTCTCATATATATTTTTTAAAGTCTTCTTCTTGTGCATCAATTGAAGTGGATTCTTCTTCCTCTTATTTTGTGTGTGTCCTTTTGTGTGTAATTATCTTATTTGTTCTGAGGTTTCTCTCTAGATTTATGTGTGATGCTAAGGGATAGGACTTGAGTTTCCTTTCTGGTTGTTCCTCCTTGAGTCTTAGTTGATGGTTTTGGGTTTTTGTCTCCTCCCTTCTTTGGAGTTAGAGTATTCTTAGGGAAAGTTTAGTTCAGCAACAGAATCTCTAACTTGTAGTGTCTCTGTAGTTTCCAGCACCTCACAGAAGAGAGGAAAACAAACAACAGCAACAACCAATGCAAATAGTATATAGCATTAAACTGAGTACTTAGTTCGTATATGACAACTACAATGTTAATTGCCTCCAAAAATCAAAAACAAAAACAAAACCCCCAGAAATGGTAGGCTCAGCAAATGCCTTTGGTGAAAGCAATAAGTAGTCATCAACTATATCTGCCATTAAAGCAAACAACAGGTGTCAACTATGGCATCCAAAGCAGTAACAATTGCAACAGCATTTATGGTAGGGGTAAGACTTATATAAATGAAATAGTGCTAAACGTTGGCAAGAATACAGTTAATTAAGAGAAAAGAAAATGTGAAAAGAAGGTAGAGAAGAGTCTACAATTTCCAAGAATGAACAGAGAGAATGCAGAAGAGATAAAGGACGTGATTCTTAGAAGAAAGGAGGATAAACATAGAAGTAACAAAGTAAAGCAAGGAAGAAAGAGTGAGCAATAGAATTTGGTTGTTACCCGAAGGAAAGAGAGAAGAAGGAAAAGAAAAAACAAACAAATGAAAAACAAAGAAAACCAAACCAAAATATACTAATAAAAAACCCAACCCTCCAAAGGCATGGCAATGAAAAATAACATTTAAAAAAATGAAAAAAATAAGATATGTATATGTACATATATCCATGAACCAAACAGCATAACAAAAACATACACACAAACAAAAACAAAAGAAAAGCGATCAAAAGATTCTTAATGAAAAATTGAGGAATTGTTTCCACTGAGGTAATCAAAACAGTGTAAATGATCACTGTCTAGATTGTCTTTCTTTCTGTGTCTTCTTCAGTTATGTGCTGAGTGTGAGAGCAAGAGCTGAGGATTGCAAAACTCTTCCTCTTTTTGTGCTGTTTACCAAGTTGCCAGTTAAAGCTTCTTGGCTTTTGTTCTTGCCCATATGAGGTAGGATGGGAAGGGAAGTACTGTCAACTGGAGATTTTCTGCAATGACCAGATTGACACACTCTCATGCGTGGCTGCCGCAGGTTCCATGAGTTGAGGTCTGGATGGCCGGGTTTGTGTCTGTCTAATCAGGCCTCAGGGGCTTTTCTGGGTGGTAACTTTTCTGGAGAGATTAGATCAACACAGCCCAAGGACCTGGCTGTTGTTGGTTTCTGCTATAAGTCTGAATCTCCCTAGGATACTACATGTAGGTGGGAGAGACAATTCTTCACCCCTTTTCCTGCTGCCCATGAAAATTGCCTGTCCTGAATTCCTGGGCTTAGTCTCTGAGTGTATTCACACTCTTGTTCAAAATCCCAAACTCAGCTGGTCAAATGAGCCACCAAAGTCAAAAGGAGAAGCAAGTTGGGGTCCCCTTCACTTTTTTCAACTTGAATTTCCCCAGCTAAAACATTCTCTGTGCCTGTTTGCTCTCATTCTTCTAGGTACAGCTTAGGTCACATGGTAGGTACTTGCCAGGACTGTATGTTCCTTTGCTCAGATCTCCTGGCTTCTGCAGAAGCAGCTCTAGTGCGGCCACCTCAAGATGGCTGCTGCCTCAGCTCTCTGTGACCAGTTGGGAAACAAAGAGCACCTTCATACACCAGTGTAGCCTCTCTATCAGATAAGAGCAGACTGCTTTTCTGATCCTGGGAATCTCCATGGTAAATCTATCTTTTGTGCTTCCCTGGGCTCTCTCTCTATGCCAAGCCAGCACTGCCAAACCAGTGCTACTGCAACCAGCGTGGCTCCAATGTACTTTTTATTTTTTGGTTAATGTACCCAAATTTCTGAGTCTCTAAGACACTCTGTCCAATATTGAGATTTAGTGAAATCTGTCTTTCACCTGCCTCATAGAGAAGTAGTACTCCTGCTGCTTGAATCCTGCATCATGGAGCAACTGGAAATATAGCCTTTCTCTAGCTTCCCACCTTGAATCTCCACACTCACTACTCTTTTCCTTTCTTTTTAAAGATAAAGGGAGATAGTGAGACAGAAAGACAGAGAGAGAGAGAGAGAGAGATGGATGGAGGGAGAGGATACAGTGATTCAATTTTAATTTATTTTTCATCTGGTTCTTGCTTCTCCAACACCCAGTTGTGTACGTGGTGCTGGGGTTTGAACTTGGGTCCTTGAGCATGCCAGGGAAACACTCTAATCACTGAGAAACTGCTTCAGCCTTCTCACTATTCTTAATCAATAAAATACTGGAAGTTTTAGCCAGAGCAATTGGGAAACAAAAAGAAATAAAGGACTATGATCAGGAATGGAGGAGGTCAAATTATCCACTTGTGGATGATAGGATTCTGGATATAGAAAAACATAGACTCCACTAAAAGACCATTAGAAGTGATAAACAATTTTAGTAAAGTTGAAAGATACAAAACCAATATACAAAAATCAATAGTATTTTTACACACTGGTAACAAAGTTGCTGACAAGAAATCATGAAACCAACCCAATTCATATCAGCAACAAAAAATACAAAACAAAACTAAACATATAAAATCTGGGAATCAGTATAACTAAAACTGAAGAACTCTGCAATGACAACTACAACATACTGATGAAAGAAACTGAAGGTCTAAAAAAAATGTCCACATTGCAAAAAATGTTTTAAGATTCAAGGTAATCTCCACCAAAATACTGTCAGCATTCTTCACAGAACTAGAAAAATTAATCTTAAAATACATATGGAAGCACAAACAGCCAGAGCAATCTTGAACAAAGAACAAAGCTGAAAGCATCACAATATCTGATTTTAAGACATTGTAACATAAGAGCCATAGTAACCAAAACAGCATGGTACTTGCATGAAATCAGACACAAAAACAAATCAAACAGAACAGTTCTCCCAGAAATATCACCCTCATATCTATGGCCAACTGATTCTTGATAATGGCACCAAAAATACGTTGGAAAATTTAGTCTTTGCAATAAATGGTGCTGGGGAGATGGCAAATGGAGATGATTGAAACTTGACCCCTCTCTCACCCTGTGCAAAATCAACCTAAAATGGACCAAAGTCCTACATGTAACACCTGAAAATATGAAACAACTATAAGAAAACATGGGACACTTCAAGCAATGATTTTTTTTTTTTTTGCATATGAACCCAAAGGCACAGGGAAATGAGCAAAAAGAACAAATAGGATCATAACTAAATAAGAAGTTTCTGTTCAGCAAAGGAACTACTAAGCCCAGTTAAAAGACAATGAATAGAATCAGAAAAAAATTGCGAAGTATTCATCTTACAAAGCATGGACATTCAGAATATATAAAGAACTCAAAAAAAGCAATGCCATGAAACCATTTTTAAAAAATGGTCAAATGAACTGGATAGATACTTCTCAAAAAGAAATACGTACAGCCAAACATTATGAAACAAAAAAAAGCCCAATATCATTAGCCATTAGGGCAATGCAATGAATTGTCTCATCCCAGCATTTGAATATCAAAAGACAAAAACTAACTGCTGTCAATGATGTAGAGAAAAAAGAACTCTTATACATTGTAAGTTGGAATGTAAATTATAACCAGAACAGTATGGGGAAGGGTCCCCAAAAGACTAAAAGTGGATCTACCACATGATCCAGCTATCCCAAAGGAATTGGATACAAAGGAAGAAAAACCAGCTTATCCAAGACAAACGTCCACTCCAATGTTTACTGAGGCCCAATTTACAATAGCCAAGATAAGGAATTAACCTCTGTGGCCACTCACTGATAAACGGACAAAGAAAATGTGGTATATAGTTATACATTGGACTATTAAACCATAAAGAAGAATGAAATCCTTTCATTTGTAGCAAAGTGGATGGAACGGGAGGACATTATCTTAAGTGAAATAAGCTGAACACAGAAACACAAGTACCACATGTTCTCACCCGTATATGAAAGCTAAAATCAATCAATCTAAATGCAGAATAACGACTATTAGAGGCCAGTGAGATGGTGGGGAGGATAAAGGAAAGTTGGACAACCAGTGCCAAAACACAGTTAGAAAAATAAATTCTGGTGTTTTGTATCACACTGGGATTACTGTAGTTCACAATAATCTACTTGTTTATTTTATAAGGATCTAGAAGAGAGGATTTCTAAGACCCCAGACATAAAATGACATGAGGAGGGAAAGGCATATTATCCTGATTTGATCTGTGTACTCTATATGTGTGTGTTGATATATTGCACGATACCCCATTAACATGGTTGCTGGTTAAAATCAAGCTGTCTCCCAGAGAGGAGGCAAATACAATGAAGAAAATGTGTTATAAATTTAAGGCATTACTGTATAAGCTTATCATGTGTGTATTTTAATCAGGATTCACAGTAAAATCCTGTTTTTCCTCCTATCAATCATTTATCCATTCATGGAATATGTTTCTTAGGGATTGATATGCCAAATGCTACACTATTGAATTTAACTGTAATCTTGTTTAGGCTTGAAGGTCATGTGGCAAATGTTCAAGAAGGGAAACTTTGGGTTGTAACAAGATAGGTGATTTCAACGTTATTTTGGTGATGTAATTCAATGTAATGGTAATTCCCTGCTCCAGACTAAAGCAATGCTGTGAACACACAATAACTTTAGTACACAAAATGGTTTGAGGGTAAGAAAAGAGATTAAAAATAACTAAAACAGTCAAGGGTAAAAAGATGGGGTAATGGAGGAAAGAAGGAGAGGGTGAACAAGAGCAGAGGAAGAAAATTCTGTGGAGATGGGTGAGGAGAGGGTGGAGCTACGGCCTTTGGCTCTAGAGCTGAGCTAGAGCCCTTAGGGTATAAAAGCCTGGTTGAGCCAGGCAGAAAAAATAGCCCAAAGCACACAGAACTCTCACTGGCTGAGATCTGTGAGTGAGCTCTTCTGCGGTCCCCAGAGAAAGAAGCCAGGGCAAGAGAGAGGAGGCAGAGATGTCGCACCTCTTCATCACTCTCCTAGGAGCGTGGCTGCTGCTGACCCAACCTTCCACAGCGGCCCCACCAGAATGGTGGGACCAAGCAATTCAGTTGTGCGGTCGCCAAATAACCCGGGAATTAATCCGTGTTTGTGGGCAGTTTCATCGGGACAGACCTGGGAAAAAGCCCCACTGGCGGTCTGCAGGTGAGAGCTTCGGCCTCCCCCTTCCCCAGCTGCTCAGTACTTCCCACTGGTTGCTCTGGGGCTGCTGACAATGGGAACAGGGGCGCTCACAACCCGAGATCCCTTTGGCTACTACCGCTCAGCCCTGACTCTAGGTATCTGTTGCCAGAAGCAAGAGGAACATAGCAAAAAACCTCACCCAAGAGACACTTGGTGTTCTACCCAACTGGCACCCAGGTCAATGGTGTGGGGTGATGGGGAAAGCTACAGTAGAGGTGATGCTGCCCAACTTCCAGCAGGAGACTGGTGCATCCTGGACCCAGAGGAAAAGCTGAGCAGGCCAGATGGCAGGCAGAGAGGTAACCAGGCACCTAGAAGGAGCATCTCCAATTGAGAGGAGGGGGACCATAGTGAGCTGGTGAACTGCTTATCAAGCCAGTGTGTGTGCCAAAGGGCACATGGAGGCACCTGGAGACCTCTGTAGGGGTTCTGAAAGGGGAGACAGGAAGGGCCTTAGACTTAATAACCCCACACAGCCCTGTTTGGGATCCCATTGGCTACCAGTGCTCAGCCTTAACTAAAAGTATCTGTTGCCCAAAACTTGAACGTTACCCTGGTAACTTGCTTTTATTGAAAGAACCTGACTGGGAATCTCACCAGAGGGAAGGGGAATGCGGGAACAAAAAGCCTCACCCAAGAGAGACTTGGTGTTCCTCCCACCTGGCATCCAGGTCAGCAGTCTGGGGAGAAGGAGGAAGCCAGGGGAGAGACGATGCTGCCCAACTTCCCGCAGGAAAAGCTGAGCAGGCAGACACGGTGGTAGCCAGGCACCTAGAAAGAGCATCTCTAATGACAGGAAAGGGGGCTAAAAGTGAGGTGGTGGGCTGCTTATCAAGCCAGTTTGTGTGCCCTAGAGCACATGGCAGCACCCTGAGACCTCTGTGGGGATCCATCCAGAAAAGGGAGACAGGAAGGTCTTATGTTAATGACCGTCCTCCTTGTCATAAAGTTGGCAGTGCGCTATGCCATGTAGAATACACCCTCCGCCCCTTTTACTGCACCATATGGAGGGAGCCTGGCCTCCCCGCCTTGTGGAATTAGGTCTGATAAGGAGGTGATGGAAGAGAAGCAAAAGTTATTGGATAGGTAAAGAGGAAAACAACCCAAAACAACAACAACAAACAAAACCCCCCAAGGGCACCAGGAACAAGGGACATTGCTTTTTAGACCAGAAGAGCTGAAGATCTAATAGATGTTTTCAAGCGCTGGGAATTATAAAGGATATATTTTCAAAACAGGATCTCAGAATTGGGTGTAGTTCATATATGTAATGATTTTTTTAAAACATATGTGTTAGTTCTAGAAAGATAATTTGGCAACCAAGTCACAGAAGAAGTGGAAACTCAGAGGCATAGGATAATCAGTATAGTGCATTCTATTAATTTCAGAGAAAGCAAGTTCAATTACTAACAGTTAAATGTTATGCATTTTGTATGATGTATGTAATTTGTGAGAAACCACAACTAGGTTTTATAGGCTATTTGCATATGCTGTACATAAATGATCCTCATGCAGAATCATTGTACACAATAAATGATTTACTTCAATTTATGGGATGAAAGATATGATATATGTTATGTACTTTTCTACATTGTCAGAGATTGACATGGCTTTAGCCATTCATTACCTAATTCTTGGATAAAGTCATAAAAGAATACCACAGATCTAGGAATTTACAAATTCAATCTAGTGAAGACAATTGCATTGCATCTGCTTTCTGTTAGCCTTCTTTTAACCCATTTCTCTCTATCAAAGTGTATTGACTTGGAGTAAATACTCTGGGAAAGAGGAGTTGCTAAAGAGATGTCTGAAGGATGTCAGAGGCATATTCTCAGTCGAGTACATCACAGTGATTGGAAATTCCTCCTTTTAAACCTTATTCTGAAGCAACAGCTTGCTAATGTGAAATATTTGAAAAGTTAAAGTTATTACAATCCTTTTCAGGGGTTACTGTCATATCTCAGAAGTTTCTTAGAAGTGAAGAAAATTACTCAGGTAAAGAAACAAAATGCAGTTGGGTGTGGCAGTGTACTCCTTGCAGCTAGGGAGGCTAAGACACAAGGGCCACAAGTTCAAAGCCTGCCTCAACAACTTAGTGATGCCTTAAGCAACTTAGGGAGACCCTGTCTCAACATAAAAAATGAAAAAGTCTGGGCATGTGGCTTAATGGTTAACAGCCTCTGGGTCCGATGCCTATTACCAAACAAAACAAAACAAAAAAAATTGAACTCATCGAGTTATCAAATTAGTGATTTTAGTGACCCACTTGACTTCAGAATGCTAAGAGATCAGTGTCAAAGGGTGAAACATCATGATAAAAGCAAAGAGAGGATGATGAAGAGAGGTGAAGAGGACCAACAGGAGTAAAGCAGAATCTTGGCAAGCTTGTAGTACTGTAGCTGCCCAATTATAAGCAAAGAGTTTGTTCAGATACCAGCATACTTGCTGCTTCTGTTCAAAATGTTTAAGAATATTGAGGCAATGCCTGCCCTTCTGCGTCTCCTAACACCTGGAGTTTTCTTGATGCTCCTTAATGTCAATATTTTCTCCCCCATCCCAATTTTTTTAATTTATTAGAAATCATGCCATCCTCCCTCAATGAAGATGCAGGTACCTTCAATATGGTGTTGGAATTCAGTCCTAATTTGCCACAACAGCTGAGGGACATGCTGTCTGAGAGGCAGCCATCGTTACTAGAGCTACAACAACAATACGAAGCTGCACTAAAGAATTCAAAGCCGAGTCCCGAAGAGTTGAAGCAAATTATGCGCAACAGGCAAGGGGAATCAGAGGACAGCAGCCCTTCAGAATTGGATTACTTAGGCATGAATACTCGTACCCGAGAAAAGAA
The DNA here is from genome assembly GCA_004027875.1 of Aplodontia rufa. Lineage (NCBI taxonomy): Eukaryota > Metazoa > Chordata > Mammalia > Rodentia > Aplodontiidae > Aplodontia > Aplodontia rufa. The sequence continues at coordinate 3,783 of PVKS010020294.1, read as the reverse complement.
ATCCATCAAACAAGTGGGACTGAATGAGAAATGTTGCCTACATGAATGTACCAGAAGATCTATGGTTGTGTATTGTTAAGACAAAACTAAGTGAGCACACCTCTCCTGATGTTCACATGTGTTCTTGGTGTTATTTTCACTGATGCCTCCTTCAGACCCCTGGATTATTAAAATATGAGAAATGAATATTAATATTTGGACTTTTCATTTGATGTGAAAGGAATTATTCCTTGCATTATCTGTAGTTTTGTAAAGGTCCTTTTTTGTTTAACAGTCTGAACATTATTGCTTTTTAGTGTCATTAGTTAAAAATTACATTGAACTTTTATCACTATATCCACACATAACTCAACATAATGCAAACCTAAGAGGGGTAACATAAAATGGACGAAAGTGCTTCTATTGACATTAATCCTTAGATCATATGTGCCTAAAGGCACAAACCCTGACTTAATTTTGAAATATTTTTGTGTCTTATCTGAATTATTCATTGCAAGCTATCATATTGGGCTCTCAATTTTATTTAGTTAAGAATATACAACCTGATATTATATTCCCAGGTCTAGCTTCTAATAGACAAAAATAAAAAAGAGCAAGTGATTTTTTAAAGTAGAAAAATGAATAACCAATATGGAAGAGAATACATAAGTCAGTGTCACATATATTGCAGAAGTAGTTTAGTTAAGGAAATACACTTTAATATTTCAGAACTTACAAACTATTCTTGTAAGCAAATTAATTGTAGAATGGTATGAAAACTTGTTAGAAAAGTAAATTAACATAGTATTTTACTATTTAGCCAGTTCCTTTAAATTACCTACACATATATGTTAGCCAGTATTTAAATGTCAAGATAATATCTTCCATCAAATGTCTGCAATTAGACTGGTCCAGCTGCTCTGGAAAGCAGTGTAGAGACTCCTCAGAAAGTTAGGGATGGATCCACCATACAATCCAGCTATCCTTCTTCTGGGTATTTTCCCAGAAAAGCTACAATCAGCTCATTACAGTGACACAGCAAAATCAATGTTCATAGCTGTTCAGTTTACAATAGCTAAATTATGGAATCAACCCAGATTCCCCTCACTGGATGAACAGATCCAAAAGCTCTGGTATATAAATATACAATGGAGTTCTACTCTGCTATTAGAAATATTGACATTACAGCCTTTGAAGGTAAATGGATGGCAATGGAAGAAATAAATTATGCTGGGTGAAATTAGCCAAACCCAGACTTTCAAGGGTCAGATATTTTTGTTCATTTGTGGAGACTAAAGCAAATCCCAGGCTTTGATGAAAAGTAGTCAAGTTCATGCACTAGACTCGCCAAAGTCAAAGCAACACATAATCTAGGGGAACCATAAATACATAGAGGGGAGGAAAGAGGCAGGAAGGAGAGCAGAGAGGGATCTAGGGGAGGTATCAACAATGTAGCTTACCCTTTACTCACTCAAGAAACCAAATATTTATGCAATTATTTAATTCTGAGAAGTGCACAAATACACACATACACACATCTATATCTTTTATAGGGAGGAAATGTAGAAGAATCAAGAGACTGGGGTGCAGACGATGTGTGGACGATTTTGGATTGGTTTCAGGTGCATATCACATTGTTACTATATGTGCATTTATGTTTTACAACATCACAAATCCTCAATAAAAATGTAAAAAAGTGTGCAATTACAATTTAAAGAATTTCCCACATTTCAAATTTCATACATGACTAGTCATAACCAAATCTCAATGACTGATTAAATCCTCACTAATACCACCTTGCACAGCTTCAAAAATGGTGTAAAACCTTGGGAACTGTGATCTGTCTTGGACAAAGTCAAGAAGGGTGTTGCCTCAAATGGAGCTTTCAACCCACAAGAGTGAGGACAATGCTCGGGAAACTTACAGACCAGACAATGCAAAGGGGCCCACCAGATGCACAAATCTGCTCTTCAACCTTGCCCTGGACCATGTTCCACTTCTGATCCTCCACAAAATCCATGGAGGCAGGGTTCCTGGGATCAATGTGTGTACACTGCTTCCAATGATATGGTCATTTTTTAAAATGCGGTCCCTTCAATCTGACTTTTCTGTCTGACTTTTATTAGGTTCTTTGTACAAAAGATGTTTTCAGCACTTGAATAACAAAATGCAAGTAAGATTTCAAATTGTAACAATATGTGACCATGGCAATGGGGTGGCATAAAAGGCTGGTGGAGGCTGCAATGCACTGCAGAGTGCTCAACCATCAACCACTTGTAAAGCACTAAAAGATGATCCATGATTAATCATTTACTACCAATAGTCAACTAGTTAACATCTTTAATATATCTCATACTTGTGCTGCTAATGTCTACGTAAATGCCATGAGAAACTGATCATTTTAGCTCAATGCTATTCTCACATATAAATGACTGCTTTTATATATGTATGATTTAGAATGGTGTTCTTTATAAATAACAGAAAACCAAAAAACAGATTTAAACAGTACCTATGGAAGAAACTTCCCACACTGGTTAGCCTCTGAGAGATGCCAGCAGTATCCTGCTGCCTTTACTAAAGTCAGCTATGCTTAGCATACCTGACTCTTTCCTGGCTCTTCCCACCTTGTGGCTCAAGATAGCTGCTTCATCTCACTGTCTGTTTCAGGCAGGAAAGAAAGTGGAAATACTTTCTTTAATTCTTTAATACAGAATTTAAAAAAAAGGGCCTCCACAGTTATGTTTATGTTGTATTGGTGTGAGCTGTGTTGCATGGACACTGCTACCTGCAAGAGACACTAAGCAATCATATTCAAAGCACAGTAGATGAGATAGACAAGGGAGAAGGTTCTAGGAAATCAGACTGGGAGTTCACCTAGAGGGGCACTCATGTTTTCTGTTCTTATGTCTATATCCACTCTTTGAAAGATGTTAATGTTTATTTATTAATCTTTATCTTTAAATTAACTCTACGTAATACTGGACCAAGGGTTGCTTGGGAGGTAGAGGACTCTGGAATCTAGTTGACATGGGTAGGAATCACAGTGTATGAAGTAACCAACTGTAAGTATGGAAAATTTATTTTTCCCTTTAAAAAGGTGCCTTTGTTTCTTTTAATTTGGTGGAAAACATTTTTTCTAATTAATAATTAATCAGAAATTATTAGGTTCCAGAGTTATAGAATACTGTAGTGGAAAGTAGAGTTCCCTTATTTCCCCTGACCTTACCACAACAATCATTTTTCTCTATTATTAACATCTCGCATTAGTGTGGTACATTTGCAGCAATTTAGGAACTAAGATTGATCTTTATTTTTATTAAAGTCTACAGTTTATTCCAGGTTCACTCTTTGTGTTGGACTCTGGAGTTTTGATTCCTTGTTTGAGAGTTTAAAAGAGAATTGCTGCATCCTGTGGCCATGGCCCTTATTGAGGAATCACCAGGGTCTTCCACAGAGGCTGCACCATTTTGCATTCCCACCGACAGTGAAGAAAGGCCTCAGTTTCTCCACATCCTTGACAACATTGCTGTTTCCCTTTGGGGATGATCGCCATGCTAATAAGTGTGTAGTGGTATCTCATTATACTTTTCTTTTCTCTTGTTAATATTATTTTTAATTAACAAAACATAATTGTATATTTAAGGGGTACAATGAGGCATTTTGATATGTATATCAAATATATACATGTATATATATTTTTATATATAAACATGTAATATATATACATGTAAATATATATTTTATATATCTATATATGTTATATATATGCATGTATATATTTGATATACATGTAGAATTGCTATG
>PVKS010020293.1:0-37035 GCA_004027875.1 Aplodontia rufa | reverse complement strand
GCAGAGCAGGGGGTTGGTCAGAACTGCTGCTGAAAGTAAGTGTACAGCAACTTAACCGTGTTGTAGTCATTAGAAGCCTCATTTTTGAATAGTATTTGAAGTAACTCTAAATTCCCGTTTACTAAGAACAAAGAACAAGGAACCACATTTCATACCGCCAGATGAACTGACCCTTAGCAAATAGCCAATCAGGAGCTGATGAGCCAATTCCTAACATACCAAATTATATATGGTAGAAGTCCGAGACAAAGGGTACCATGGCTGATAGAAATATATCATATATGTTAGAAGATCAACCAATCGTGTATTCTGCTTTGTTTGAATTTCCCGCTTCACTGTGAAACCCTATAAAAGTATTGCTGTATTAGGGCTCGGGGCTCTCTCCCTCTCCCTAAATCCACTGCATTGGAGAGAGCCCAGGCTCGAGCTTGAAATAAAAAGACCCTAATGTATTTGCATCGGATTCGGCTCCTTGATGGTCTTTGGGGACTCGAGACTTGGGCATAAAACGTTTCCCCCTTTGTCCACTGTCAGGAGATCTAGTGCTCAGTGGTTCTGGAAGAAAACTTCAGCAGTAGAAGTTATTTGTCTTTGTAGGGAGGCCAGGGAGGCGGCAAATGCCTCCAATGCCTCTTGAAGTTGCTGTTCTAGCTTCTGGGTGGCAGTGACTGCATCCTCCTGTCCCCAACACAGAGACAACGAGTGAGGAGGCTAGGGAGAGTGCAACCACCATTGGTAGGAAAATGGCCCATTTTGCCCTATGGAGGGGATTCTGAGCAAACTAGATTCAGGGAACCCCCTCTAAAAGTAGCTTTTAGCTTTTAAGCATGCATCTCAAGTAATGTTTAAAAAAGAGTCATTGCTTTTGTTGCTAAATGTCCATGTGGGACTGAGCTTTGGTTATAGTCTCCTGCCAGATGTTTCAGACAAACTTGATCAAAACTGATTTTGTTCCTATCTATTGCTAAAAGTCAGCTGGGACTGGAAACATCAGGGACACTGCCCACGAATGATCATCTTCTTTGCAGAGTGTCCACTGGTTGGCTTTCTTTTCTCTAGGGTCACTTGATCCCCCTGATCAGGAGATCATGTTACTCAGAGTTGTCAAAACTGTAGAAAATTTCCATTGTGCCCTGAGTTTTGGCTGACCAAACAGGGCAAGAGCCAAAATATTGACTATTTTCCTCAATCCTTTAACTATCTTAACTTTGGTAATCTGATTTTGGTATTAAATATCCAGTAGGCAGGTTTCATCAGTCTTAAAGTGGAATACTATGTTATAGTTTTATAGTTATCCCTTTTGTTTAATAATAGTAGAAGTCAGCATTAGATCTTATCTGTCCTGTAGATGATGGCATGTCTTAATTCAGGTTTTTCTGTTAGAAGTAGTACTTATGCAAAACACTAGTAAACAACAGTTTTAGATATAGAAGGAATGGGGGGGCGGGTTTGGAGGAGGAGGAGGAGCCATAAGTGGAAGGTGGAGCTGAGAGCAGTTCCCAGGCTGGCGGATTGGTGGAGAGAGGGAAGTACAGACCTTTGCAAAAGAATGAAGCCTTCTTAAGCATTTCAAAAGGCTTGGAACCTGAAGCAACTTGCACCTCCCAGGTCCCTTTTATTTTCCCTCCTTCTTTCTGAAACTTAGAGAATGGAACCTCAGAGTATGGCGAAGTGCTACAGAGGTTTGGATTTAAAAGTGACACTTTTTTTCTGCATCCATGCTGTATATCATCTTGCGCAGGTCCTGCAGGGCATGCTGCTTGAGAGCCATGCACAGGTGGCTCTGAGCCAGATCAGTACTCCCAGTGGTGAACTTTGCATAGGTGACTCACCAGCAGCGGTGGCAGTGGCAGCAGGGATCAGAGAGTGGGCATGGGGGGGGTGATGGGAAATTGCCTTTTGGAATGCATGCATGTGGAGTAAAGGAGTGTGCCCATTTGATAAGTTATGAAAAGAGAGGAGGAAGACGACTGGTCTGAGTAAGTGGGGGGAGGTCTGGTGGGAGAGGAGGAATATGAGGGGTGAGAGCACAAATCCCCAAAATCCTGAACATATGGCATCTCTGACCATTTCCCTGTCTGGTGATAGTAATTGCCCAAATCAGTAAGGATTTGAAAGTCAAAAGTGCCAAAGTGCCAAGTAAAAGATCAGCCACTTATGGTGTAAGTCTTGAGAGTCTGGTGGGCCAAGCAGGATATCTCCTCAGCCTATGGGGTCACAGAACTGAACAGGTGGGGACCTGTGGCATCCGTGACTTACAGCAGACTCCTGTGAAGGAATTAGTGTTTCCTATGGCTTTTCGATATTACTCAGGTGCAGACAGGAACAGAAAGAGGAACAGGTAGGAGTTTGTGGTTTGTGTGACTTCAGACAGACCCCTGACAGAGAGTGTAACCAGAAGGCCAAGGGAAATGTAAGGAAACTTACACTCACTTCCGTAGGTCTGGATGAAGGGAAATAAAGCAGTACAGGAGCTTCCTGGTTTGTTTGTGGTTGGGGGAGGCCCACAAATCCTCCCAGGTTTCAGCACCAATTGTAAAAAAATCAGAAAATAAACAAACAAACTAGTGTTCAGCACCAAATGTTCAGATGTGGATGATTTTATTGGGATTGGTGGCTCTTGGTCCAGATTCACCTGCACTGCCATAATGAGGGTGGGCAGGGGAAGTGGTACATGGCCTTGGCTGGGCAGTCATCAGACAATTGCAAGACACCTTTGGGGCTTGTCTGCCAGCATCTAATTGATTGTTCCTTTTGAGTATGGGCTGCCTGATGCCCTGCCCCCATCCAGCCACCTGAGGGTGTGGGCTGCCTGATGTATATATTCATAATTTTGAATGTGGTAATGGTTCCATGGGCATATTATATGTCAAATCATTAAATTGCACAATATAGATGTGAAGTATGCTGTGTGTATATCTCTATCTATACCTATCGGGGTGTGTGTGTGTATATATATATGTATATATATATATATATATAAATCTTTTAAAATAATAAACCTTCCCCCATAACAATAAATAAATCTCTTTTAAAACTGTATTTGCTAGCTTTGGTTTTCTTTTTCCAACACTAAATATTTCATTCCATTCTCCTTCCTTTGTGAGCATGGTTTCTGTTGTGAATTTTGTTGGAATTTTTTCCCTCCCAGCTTCAATTCTTTGATGGAGCCAAGAAAAGTCAGTGATTTGCATTTTGTTCAGCTTTCTTTTTCTTCTAAGGGTGATAGTGGCAATCTCTTAGCACTTTACATGTTGGAACTAAAATAGAAAAATCAATTTTTTCCCAGTTTTGGATAATATTCCTAAACTTCTCAAACTCTTAAATTATGATCACTAGAAATTAGAAAAACCTCCTTTCCTCCTTTACAAAGTGGTTATATGTTTCCTGCTTTCTTGGAGCTCAGCATAATGCACATTTAAATACTGGACTATTTAAATACTGGAAGATAGGTGGTTGATGGAGATGAGCAAAGAACAGAACTATATCCTAGCCTGCCAGGATCTGGTAGGAAATGGAGACAGCAAAGACTCAGGAAAGAGGAGATACCTGTGTTGGGTCTTTTGTGAGTTAACATACTGAAGGAGCAGAGATGAGAGAGGAAACAGTCTGGGTCATGAGAACAGCAAAGTCAGAGGCACAGAGATGAAAGAGAAAATATCAGGAAACACTGAGTAGTATTTTTGAGTGCTTTGCCTATCTTTTTTTTTTTTGCAATTAACTCCAATTGTTTTATGCTACTTAGTTTGGAATACTCTGCAGCACAGAGGGAGTGTTTGTGGATGGCCTTTGCACCTCCAACCTTTGTGGCTACCCTAACCCAGTACAATTAAGACTTTATTTTCTGTTGAGTTATAAATGAAAATGTGATACCTTCATTTCAATTGTAATGTGTTTCTAATATCTTAATTTGTGAGGTTGTAAAACAAAAGAAATCCTTAATTTTCATGTGTTCTGAGAAATTGTTTTGTGAGAAATGTGTTAGACTAATTAATGAGAGTAATAACAGAATCCTGTAAGTTGCAAGATGTTCAATTAACCACAGCTGCCCTTTGGGAACATTCCCTGGACTTCAGCGATCCATGGAAGGTTTTGAGACTCTAAGGCAAGGCTCCAAGCTGAACACAGGAGAGGACTGTCTAATAATTAGAACAATAGACTGGGAGTTGGATACCTTGAATTTTTGCTATAGCAAGTTTTTCTGTCTGACCTTGGGCAAATTGCATAATCTTTTGGGGCTTCTTTATCTTTGAAATGCTGATAATACTGGCTTGATTTTAGGCCTTTTTTTAAGGTCCTTGGATAAAAGCTGGTTTATAAGCTTGTTGTTTTATCAGGAAATGCCAGATTTAGAAGTTATTATTAACTATGGTAGGCATGTGAATTCACATTCTCCCTCCTCCCAAGATTAGAAAACACACCCTCAGCGTTCAACTGCTGGGTTGCCATGGGCACAGTGTTCTTTTATGATATTTTGTAGAGCAGTTAACAATCAATAGTTACTTGTGGGTATGAATTGTGTGTTCACTATTCCTTTCAGGTCAACATTATTTAAATAAATAAATATTGGGTACAGACCTCATTATACTTCACTGGGTGAAGTATAATGAACATCTGACATTGGTTTATAATGTAAGGGAAATAACCTGGCAAAAATGTAGAATCCCACATGGTAAATAAATGAACATGCTTTGAAAAACACTAAAAGCATAGAAGGAAGAAAACAATCAGTTTCTTGTGGAGAGCTTAGAACAAATACAGGATTCTTCTCCCTTGACCATAACCAGGCATCTATTCATCATGACTTCTGCAAAATTTAACCAGATTGGCAGACATTTATTTTAGTAGAAATAGCATTTTCTTTATTTCAATTCATTTGCATTCTGCGAAGCATTGTGCTGCTTTCTACGGAATTATTTGTTGATGTTTCAAAAAAAAATAACAGATGAAATTATTACAAGTAGGGGTGCTAAATCTTTTGAGGCAAGTGTCTCCAAAACACAGCGTGCTCTTTGTACCTTACCTGAACTCTTACCTCTTCCCTACCTTCTTTTCTTACTTATGTAGATCTAGAAAACACATTAGGTGTAAGGCAAGATTTCTTGCTGACAAACAACCAGGAAGCCCTGGTCTGAAGTCTTCTTCCATCAGAAATGGTATGATGTGTGGGCTGACTAACAGAGGCTCCTTTCATGATCAGAGACTCAGAGAAAACTTCACTATACCAGCAAATTTCCTCAATCATAAAAATGTGTATAGTTCTGGGAAAGTTACACTTCATATGAGTTTATTCTTTTAATTATTAAATAATATTAAGTATTGACTGTATGTTGGGTACAATCATAAATAAGGAAAAATCAAAGATTAATGAAACACAGTCTGTAATTTCCATAGATTTCTAATACAGTGGAACAAACTGACATTCAAACTATGTAACTGGAGTGCTTCTAGGTTTAATCAACTTACGAATAAAATTGAGTGAACAAACTCCCATAACCCCCAGTTATTTGTGGGGATTCCTAGTAGTGAGTCACATATGTGCAAGGATAGTCATTACATCTTCTTCAGTCATTCTTTTTACTATGGACATCGCTTCTGGTATCCTGTGAAAAGGTTAACAACATCTTCTCAAGCACAGACAAAAGAGGGAAGTGGGAAAAAAGCAAATTTGGAGGGGAAGAAGTGAGTATCATATATTTTGAATATCTGTGAGACACACAAATGAAGAAGATGTGAGCATTCTACGTTGCTCACGAAAGAAATGTGTAAATTTGGGAGTTTATCAGTGGCTGTTGAAGCTGTATTTGTTGAGATATCCCTAAGAGAGTGTTCAGAGAGTAGAAGAAAGAGTAACATTATAAGGAAGGAATCCAAGATTGTTATTAAAGCCATGTTTTGGCAAGTGAGAGACTGGAGAGAATATGAAGGTAAAGAGGGTTGAAAGGATTGCTACAAGGAAAAAGGGGAGCCAAATATAGGGGATTTGATATTAGAAATAGACTTCAGTGATTCCTAGATTTTTTTTTAATGTCTGTCGCTTCTAATGGAGAAGTTTGAAAACTGAAAGAGGAGCTTCCTTGATAAGATTCTGAGTTTTCCAGTCCCATGCTTCAGATACCATCTTCATCCTCCAAAATCAAACCAAACCAAATCTCATTTTTCTACTTTAATGTATATTTACTCAAGACACAAACTGGAGGCTGAATAGGATGCTATATGTCAAGTACAGAGTAAATAAAAAAATAAACTGAGAAACTGAACATATAACATTTTTGAATTTGTAGTGTTAACCATTTTACTAGTTCAGTTTATTTACTTCTGCCTAAGGTAGTTCATTATGTCTAAACTTAAACCTGCTATTTCTATTATTAATATGTATTCCTTTTTTGAAACCCAGATATGTAAAATAGGATTAATCATAGTTCTTGCTTTTTGAAACACTATGGTTAGTTCATTGCCTGCTACTTTATATTTTATGTGTTTATAATACCTGTACACTGACTGCCTAATTCAAAATATAGAACATTACCAAATAACTGTATTTACTGGTATGTTTCCCCCTCTTTTCATCTCAACTCTCAAAGCAACCACTCTACCAATTTTTGTGATTGTTGTTTTCTTGTCTTAAAAATTTACGTACATCTGTATGACTAAATAATGCGTTTCCCTTTGCTTACTTTTAAAACATAAATGGGCATCAAATTATTTATAATCTTCTGGGACTTGCTTTTTTCACTTGATATTATGTTGATATAATTCATACATAATTTTTCTTGCAGTGGTATAGTTTATTGCTGTGTAATAAATCTTGATATTTTTCAGTATTAGGGATTGAACCCAGGGTCTTGTGCATATTCAGTAAGTGCTTTAGAGTAAGCTATACCCTTAGCCCTTTTAAAATTTTATTTTGAGACAAGATCTGTTAAGTTGTTCAGGCTAGCCTCAATTTTGCAGTCATCTTTTCTCAGCCTCCCGAATAGCTGGGATTACAAGTGTATACCACCATGATGACTATCATTGTTCTTTTATATCTATCATATTTGTCAATGGGCAGTTGGGTTATTTGAACATTTTCACTACTATAAACAGTGTTACTATGATCATTTTGTACCTGTGCAAAAGTTTTCTTAAAGATTGTAACAGGCTGGAAAGATGATGTAGTGAGAGCAAATTAATCCCTAGACATGGAAAACTTAACACAATGAAGGTATATTCTTGGTGGTGGACTTTCAGGGATCCTAGACTGACAGAACGATCACATCATATGGCTGTATCTTCAGGAACTTGAGACCTTCTTCATTTCCGTGGCAGGTGAAGAGGGACACCTGTCCTTCAGGGATTTATCTCAAAGCAAGAGATGTCTACTGGGATGTTTAATTTTATGTGTCAAGTTAACTGGGCAATGGATTGCTGAGGTATCTGATTAAACATTTAACAGGTATCTGTGAGGATATTTTCAAAATAGATCAGCATTTGAGTCTTGGGACACAGTAAAGCAGAAGACTGTCTTCAATGTGAGTGGACATCATTCAATCCATTGAAAGCCTGAGCAGAACAAAAATGTGTCTGCTGGAGCTAAATTATTGTGCCCTCAGTGCTCCTGGGTCTTAAGTCTTCAGACCCGGACTGGAATCTATATGAGCATCTCTCCAGCTCTCAGGCCTTGGAAAGCCACTATCTTTCCTGTGTCTGTAGCTTATAGATGATAGACAGTGGAAATTGGCATCCATAATTATATGAGTCAATGTTTTTTACATCTTAGATCTCTCTGTTTCTATCCCTCTCTCTCCTCCCACTTCTTGTTGGTTGTTTCTCTAGAACCCTAATATAGCTTCTATCTACATTTCCTATACCTGAAGTAGCCAGGTGGCTAAACCAGCTCAAAGGAAGATGAGATGATGGAATGTTTGTGTGTCTCAGGCACTTTTGGGTGAAATTCTTAGGCTATAGGATTTATGAATATTCAGTTTTATAAATAAGACAATGCCAAGTTTTTCTCCAAATTATTAAAACATGTTTATAAATTCAAAAGCAGCATAAAAAGATACTTATTTTGTAAAATATCTGAGAAATTCCTCCATAAAGACCCCTTTTGTAAGTATTTTTTGAGCTTTATATTTGTACTTCCAGGGACACTCTATCACTGAGCCACATCCCCAGACCTTTTTAATTTTTGTTTTGAGACAGGGTCTCATTAAGTTGCTGAGGCTTGGCTTGAACTTTGGGGCTTCCTCTCTTAGTCTCTGGAATCACTGGAAATACAAGTGTGAGCTACCGTGCCTGGGCAAATGTAGACATTTTACAACTGCTTTTTAGATAGAATGAGTGATTGGTTTAAACAAGTGAGTAGAAAATTTCTGGTGTTTTTTTAAAATTTTACCTATCTTATTATTACTTTGTATCTGGTAATGGGACTTGATTTTTGGCTTCTTGAATCACATTTCTCTATTGCATGCATTTGTGATGAATATCACTATGCTTTGATTGCCTCGCTTCCCTCATATCACAGGGAGGGATATAAGACACAGCCTATGTGACCTAGATTATCTTATTCCTTTGCTACTAGTGATTCAGTTAGCAGTGTGACCATGGTCCAATGAGATAATAAGACAAATATAAAATTTGTTTATGGACATTCAGACACCCCCCATAACCCCCCCCACTTTAATGAGATTAAGAGTTTTAAGGCCATGTAATCTGGAGCTTTCATTGACTATCTTCAATAGACACCCTGAAAAAGCTTTCTGAGAAATAAAGCAAATATAAAAGGTTAAAAAAAAAGGCAAGTACAGGGAGAGATTCAGAGCTTTAGCAACATGGTTTTAACTCTTTGATTAGGTGTACCTGGACTTCTCAGTTACACAAGCTAATACCCTCTCTATTTCACCTAAAGTCATTTTAGTTAGATGTCTGAGAGTCCTAATGAGCTACTTAGTATACTCTTATTTCTCTTCAGATTGTATAAATCTTTCACCTTTTACTAATGAGCTACTTAGTGACAGGGACAATATCTGAATCTAAATCTTTAATCTCTTGGTTGGATCTCTTCCCACAATCTTACTGTGACTCTTGGCTTTGCTTTTCTGGGATAAAAGTTACCAGCTTCAGTTTTCACAATTAATTCTGAAAGTAGAGACCTAAACAAAACTTTGAGTATAGGGGGCTTTAAAATTTTGAGAAACCATTTGTCAGGTTACATCATGAGTAATGTGTTATAGCACAAATTAATATACTAGACAATTTTGTCATTGTTCTTGAGTTCAAAAATTGATTCTTGAGTTCCCTGGTCCATGGCACTATAAAAAGATACACATCCATCACCTTATGCAGGATGGTGAGATTTTTATCCTTGTACTTACCTCAAAGTGACAAATAGTTAATTAGAGACATAAAACACTTTCCAACATAGACAATTTTGAACTTGAAGTTTTGCTGCTAACAGAGGAATTCCAAAAGGTGCAGGGATCTGAATGCTAAATAAATCCAGAACACTTTCCAATATCTCAATAACTGCCAAGTCAGCTGGGAGGCTAATTAATCAAAACAAATTCACAATTAAGCCCACAAAGAAGCACTAATTACAATGCCTGGCAGGGAGAAAATGTGCTGATCAGAGAAATCTGCAAAGTGAGAAGGGAGAACAGTCTTGTCTTTGGCCTGTCGAGGGCAGTGCCACAGGATAATTGTGTGGGCAGCACAGCACCTTGTTCTTGTTCTGGCAAAGGTGCCAGTCATCAAAGTGAGGGCTGCAGATGAAGGGCCCTGCCTCCTCCCGGTGATCTTATGCTTGGCTTTGGGGAGGAGGCCTGTTCCTTCCAACAAAGCATGGCCTTCTAGATTTTTTCCCTTGGTCTGCATGTGTGCAGTAGGAAACAAGGAATGCAGAGGATGGAGGTTCTGTAGGAGTCCTATTTTTCCCAATCATATCCAGTGAGTAGGGCTTGTAGACAGCCAAGGGCAGCTTTCACATGTGTTGCTTTATGACTGAATTTTTGTTACTGACAGTCACTGTCTCTAAATCCCTATCTCTGCATATCAAGGTGCATTGATCTTACAATGAGCCAAGCCTGCTTCAGTTCCAGAATATTGAGCTATGATATTGGCCACTGTCTTAAGACTAACAAAAGTTTTGCCTTGATTTTTTTTAGTCCTTGTCTCTTATTTGGATCTTGGTTTTCTCTATGCTGTTTTTTTCCCCCTTCCTGCCTCCCTCGATCTTAGAATCCTATTTACAAACTATGGCTAGTATTGTTGGATAAAAATTGACAGCCCAAGTCCTAATGTTGATCACTTAGTCACTCGAAAGACTTGGACTGACCTTATAAGTAAGAGAATCTGGATAGAGTCCCTACACACCAATTTCCTCTTTCTTTTGTGGACATGACTGTATTATAGTCTTTGGATTTCTCTATAAGTAGTACAAGCAGTATAAAACTAATACAGATGATTTACTCATGAGTTAATGGTGTTACTATCACAGCACACAAAGTTACAGATCTTCCTGCTCATTACTGTTGTGGTGGCTTTAGTCCTGGAATGACAGTGGGCATCACATTCCTCTCCTGAGAGATATACACTCCATTAGTTTTTCATTTTCCAGAAGCACTGTTTTTTTAATAATTTTTCTTTCCTTTTATCTTGGGGGAGTATCAGTCTGTACAGATTTATTATTAATTCCCTAGTTACATGCTTAGCTTGTCAATTTTTTTTTTTTTACTTTTGCTTGTAAAAGAAGGGTTTCCTGTTCTAGAAACTTCAGGAACTTCGATCATTCTGGGGTGAAATATTACTTTGAGATACTGTAAGGAGAGGTACAGGAAAAAGGAACCCCTGTCCTCTGCCCCTGCACCTCCCCCACCTTTCCTCTGGAATAACCAACAGCCACTTAAGTGGAGGCTGTTTTGCCAACACTATAATCCTCTCTTTCCAAGAAATATCAGATTTGTACTTACAGTAACATTCCCAGATGAAAGTACTCCTCTTTGCAGGGGCTATCTTTTCCTTTATGTCTTTCTTACTTTTTTTTTTTTTTTAACTTTCTTTTCATCCCTCCAGTCTCTTTTTTTAATATCTGATGTTGAGGGTATCTCACATTATGTGGATACATCAAAGCACATTATGTATTGATATTATGAGCAATTGAGAATTTTTAAAAATGAAACTTCAAAAGTATTAATTTCTGCATATACTTATTTACTTAACAAATATTGATTAAAGGTCCTTTAGGTGTCAGAGCTGAACTGTCAAGGGGGATGTGATCTTTGTGTCCATGGAATTGGTGTCCAGTGGGAGACATGAACATTTAGCAAATAAGTATTAACATTTAATTAATATTTTCATAAAAGACTATAAATAATATTATCATGAATTAAGTTGTGGAAATTTTAGATGGATGTAAGCATAAAATTGTTTTGTTTTCCCATCCAGTGCTGTTTTCTATATTTATTGTTTCTGACTTAGGATGGTTCAGCTTATGATATTCAGTCTTCATGATTGTGTAGAAATAATACAAATTCAGTAGAAACCATACTTAGGACATTAAATTTTAGTCTTTTCCAAGGCTAATGAAATGCAGTTCAGTTCTCCACTGTGATGCTGGACAGAGGCAGTGAGCTTCAGCTCTCTGTCAACCCCATGATCATGGGGGTGTATGATACCCCGCCATAGTATACCCCCCAGAGTACATAGTACTCTGTTGATGGGCTATGATGCTGAGTAGGTTCAGTGTATTAAAGTGCATTAGAGTATATTTGACTTATGGTGGTTTTATTGGGGTGTAACCCCTTCATAAGTTGAGGAACATCTGTATTTGATGAGCCTCTCTCTCTGACATCTTTGTGACTTTTGGGGCAGTTCTGTAACTATAAGATACACGATATTCTTGTCCAGGCCACTTTAGAAGTTCACTTTCTTTTCTGATTCATGGTTTATTTTCCTCTCCCAGCTGGGCCTGTTGATGAGAGGGACACACACTGGGAAGAGAAACTTGGCCATTTTCTTGACTTGATCTGTTGCTCTTGGCTTTATTGCTTTATCAGTAATGCATGGGTTGGGGGAGTACTGGGGAAAGGGAGAATGACAGAGAGCAGACACAAATGTTTTTAATCAATAAGTACTTCATGTGGTAGCTACCCTTTTGCCCTACCTGCCCTGGTATGCTTTGCTGATTGTCTACTGTTAGGGTCTCCTCCCATGTAAATCCACTCTGTTGGTGAATGTACAGCTAGGCACCTCCTGGGTGTTGGGCACCTTGCAAAAGACAAACGCTGCGCCGAATGCCATGACACTTCTTCTTCTCCTCTTAAGTTTCTTCTTTCATACTTCCCGCGCTCTGAGCATAAAAGAGCGCAAAAGCATCTGAGGGCTGCTTCCTCTTTCTTTCTGTATCTCTTTAAACTACCTTCCAGTTGGTGATAGCTGACAACACCAACATAGCAGTCCCTCATTGGCTGGGATAAGCCAGTCTGCCACTTCACCATTGGTTCCTTAGCTGTCTCCCCTCCCTATAAAAATCCGTGTGCCTTGAAAATAAATGGATTTTGAGCTGCCATCCGCTGTGTGTGGTTGACTCATTTCTGGCTGAGAGTGAAGGGATCTCCAGAGAGGGGGATCCGGGTATCGGCCTCGGCACTCGCCTTCCTGATGGGCTCCCGGGGGATAATCCAGCTGGTCCGGATCGTCCCGCCCGCACTCACAGACACCTGAGACAGCGACATCTGGGTGACATGGAAAACATATGAAAGTACTTGATAGACCAGAGCATCCACTTGTGCCCTGCTTCTTGCCCCATGGTATTTCCATTTCTTCATTTCTCTGCTTAAACAGTTCAGGGACAATGAAGAGGTGTGTTGCCTGAACCTTATGAAGATCTTAATATTTCCTTTTCACACACCACCTCAGTCTCTGTGAATGATTTTCTTAACCTATTGGGGAGGGAGATCTCTCCCCAAACTCCGTGACACTTCCAATAGCACCTTTTCCAATTATTAATGATCTGTTTTGTGGGTTTGAATCTGAGTGATACAGCATGGCTGTTTTTGTCCTCAGTAATCCCGTGGACTGCATTTGGAGGTCTCATGAAGAATAAAGATATACTTTGTGCCTATTGTTCTTAGCATTGGAGTTTTAGTTGCTGTTTTTGTTTTTTGTTGGTGAAAAAACAATACCATAGACCAGATAAGGTATAAAGAAAAGATTTTAATTTTGGCTTATGGTTCTGGTTCATGGTTGAGAGGACACATCTTATGATGGTCTTATTGCTGGCAGAGTCCTAACATGGCACAGAGGAGATGGAGTGTGTGGGAGACCTAGCCAAAGTGGCTAGATTCTTGAGATAATCCGTTAAACTATTAGTCACCTGAATGGATTAATCCATTCATGAAGGTAAAGTCTTAATCACCTTTTAAAATTCCCACCTGGTCCTACCTCTTAATATCTGATAATGGGGATTAAATTTCAATATGAATTTTAAAGAAGAAAAACTACATTTAAACCATAGCAGCTGCAAGTATAGGAAGCTAGAAAAGTATCCCTTAGTAGTCTGTTACAACTACAATTGCATTATGTACTATGAAAGTTTAGAATGTTATGAGTATTTATATGAAGATGATTTCATCTAGACTACGGTGGATGGGAAAGTTGTATTAAGAAGGTGTCCTGGGGTTGGAGCAGTGGCTCCATGGGTAAGGCACTTGTGGCGCTTGCCTGGTGTGCATGAGTATGTGGGTTCAAATCCCAGCTCCATGTACACAATGAGGTGTCAAAGCAATGGAAGCCACATGAAAAACTAAATAAAAATGATTATCTCTTTCTTTCTCTCTCATTGTCCCTATCTCTTTAAAAAAAGAAAGATGTCCTTAAGGAATTAACTTTTAAGCAGATACTAGAGGAATAGATAGGAATTTAGGTTAGGTGTGGTCAGGAGGTACTGTTTCCAAGAGTGGAAATAGCAAGAGACATTAAGATAAGAAGGAGCTTGACTTTGTAACAGAGCAGAGGGACTTCTGAGGTTATCCCCAGTGAAACAACAATTGGACTGGTGAAATTTATAAAACACTATCATTTCAAGTCTCTGGAAATTGTACTAAATATTATTTCAGGAAAATCGGCTGATCTTGGTAAGGACATTGAGCACCTGAGGCATCTGGGTCACGAATCACAGTCTTGTCTCCCTCTATCCTTCTTTACTATAGTTCAGTAGCTTTAGCTGTGTATTTTACTCCAGGCAGGTGCAGCCAAGAGGATGGGGCTATCCTCCCCTGGCACAGTCCCCAGTCTGGAGCTACAGTTTCACCCTGGAGGGGCAGGCTGCTGGGCATTTCTTCTCCCACCCTTCATCTCCCTAGTTTCCTGTTGCAGAAGCTCTACTCCTTACAAGTGTGGCAGAGAGGACCAGTCTTCCTCCTTGTCCCCTCCACAGCTCCCACTTATAAGGCAGAAGTTCTGTTTCTAGCAGTGGGCTGAAAATACTGGGCATGACTGTTATACTCCAGCTCATTTGTAGTACAGAAATTCCACAGTAGGAGGGATAGGCCAACATCAGGATTTGTTCACTACATCCCTGTTCCCACTCAGAGTGGTAGGTGGCATCACTCTGGAAAGAGAAGTTTGGCCCAAAGCTCAGGGGCAGTGGAAGAATCTTAGCAATAGGCCACATGGACAAAATTTTCCACAGCTCTTCCTGACTGGCCTGTTTTTTTTGTTGTTGTTGTTATTGTTTGTTTTCCAGAATGGGGGATGGAGAATTCTTTGTCTAACTTTATTTGAGAGCAATTAGGAGGTCACTATAACTTCCTGATATAAGTAAAATGACAGATTAGAAGCTTCACAGAGAAAATCAAGGAAAGAGATATCTAATAAGACACTTCTAGAAATCTCAGTAAGCTCTGGCAGTTGGGAAGGCTATATGCAGGCTACATCCAAACAGGACAAAATGTGGGTGGACTTGCAAACATTCCCTGAAGAAGTACCCCCATTGACAGAGGACACAAGGTTGACTGATCCAAGAGCCTTAGTGATAGCTCCTCACCAAACATTTCCTGGATAATAAGCTACTTTGACCTATGACCACTTTCTAGAAATCTAATCTTCACAATCTTCCCTGGCAATGTGAAAGCATGTTTGCATCCTGTGATGGTTAGTTTTATGTGTCAACTTGTCCAGATTTGAACACCCAGATATTTAACAAGTAATTATCCAAGTGCTGCTGCGAAGATAGTTTTTAGACACAATTCACATTTAAATCAATAGACCTTGAGTCAAACAGCCTACCCTCCTTGATGTGGGTGGGCTGTTTAATCAGTTGAGGGTCTTAACAGAAAAAAGAGTGAGCTTTTCTAAGGAAGAGGGAGTCCTGCCTCCAGATTGCTTTCAGACTCAAGCTACACCACCAAGTCTCCTCTGGTCTCTAGCGTGCCCTTCTGCCCTGCTACTCCAAAGAATGTGTGGGCCCATTCTTCAATTACTTAAACAAATCTCTCTGTATGTTTACTTTATCCATTCAGTTTCTTGAGAAAATCCTGACTAATACAATGCTCAAGGCTGCATCTTCTAAGGAACCAAACACAAGAGGAGTCTTCAAGCTTTCAGTCCCAGAATAAATATTGGTGTCCCCAAATTGAAAGTCTCTGAATTGTGATAGCAGCCACTAAGCCACACACACACACACACACACACACACACACAAACCAAATAAGGGTGAAAGTCCAACTGGTTAAGGAGGCTTAAGCAGAATGTTGATACAGAATAACCTATACATATCCAGACAAAAAGAGAAAAATTGAGAATAAAAATATAACCAGGAAGCTCAGTCACTGTACACTGTAAGGGAAACTGACTTCACTGAATAAGTTCAATAATTACCAAACAAATAAATGACTAAGAAAATGACCACCCCTGGGGAATAAGTAACTAAAATTGCTGAAATGTGTTATCAGGGGTTTCTAGCTTTTAATAAAAGATTGTAAAACATAAGCAGAAAAATATGATTCAAATGTAAGGAAATAAAGAACTCTCAGGAATAGACACTGCCTTTGAAGTGGCCCAGATATGGTACTTATCAGATAGCAATGTCAAAGTAGCTATTATAAATATGTTCAGAAATCTAAAGGAAACCATACTTCCATAATTGAGGAATCAAGGAAAGGCATGATGACAGTGTCTCCTCAAATACCCAAGACCAAGGGAATAATAATTATAAAAAGGAAGCAAACGGAAATTCTGGAATTAAAAAAATTCATTAGAGGAGTTCAACAGATTTGAGCTGGCAGAAGAAAGTACTAGCAAATTTGAAAATAGATCAACAGAGATTATGCAATATGAATAATAGAAGATGAAAAGATGAAAAAAAATGTACAGAGCCTCAGATAAATGTGCAATACCATTATGTCCACTGAGATATAAATACATGGAAAAGACAGACTGAAGGGGAGAAAATAAATAGTAGTTAAAAAATCCAAATTCCATGGTAATATTCACCTATCAAAAAGCTTGCCAAAAGGCTACAAGATCAACACCCATAAATCAATAGCTTTCCTATACACTAATAGTAATAGGACTGATGAAGAAATCAGGAACTCAATCCCATTCACAATATCTTCAAAAAGAATAAAATACTTGGGAATTAACCTTACAAGGTAAATCAAAGATCTCTACAATGAAAATTATTGGTCACTGAAGAATGAAATCTAGGATGACCTAAGAAGTTGGAAGGATGTCCCATGCTCTTGGTTAGGCAGAATTAATATAATAAAAATGGCCATTCTACCAAAAGCTCTGTATAGATTTAATGCTATCCCTATTAAGATATCTATGTCATTCTTTACAGACATAGAAAAAGCAATTCTCAAATTCATTTGGAACAACAAGAAACCTAGAATTGTCAAAACATTACTAAGCAAGAAAGACGAAACAGGCGGTTTTGCCAAACCAGATCTAAAACTATACTATAGAGCTGTAGCACCAAAGACAGCATGATACTGGTATCAAGATAGGAAAGAAGACCAATGGAATAGAATAGAAGACCCTGAAACAAATCCATAAATCTTTAAACATCTGATTTTTGACAAAGGAGGACAAAATATTACATGGAAGAGAGAAAGCCTCTTCAGCAAATTGTGCTGGACAAACTGGACAGCCACTTGCAGAAAGTTGAAATTAGACTCATATCTTTCTCCTTGCTGGAGAATCAAATAAAAATGGATCAAGGAGGTAGGAATTAAGCCAGCTACCTTGTAACTGATGGGAGACAAATTAGATCCAACACTTCAGCATTTGGGAGTAGGCAAAGACTTTCTCAACATGTCTCCAAAAGTGAAGGAAGTAAAATTAAAAAATCAGTGAATGGGATGCCATAAAGCTAAAAAGCTTTTGATTGCCAAGGAAATAATCAAAAGAGCCAAGAGGTTTCCTATAGAATTGGAGAGAATCATGGGCTTGATTCCTCTGACAGGGGCCTCATATCCAGAATCTACAAAATCCTGAAAATCTGAACTACAAAAACACAAACAAACCAATCAATAAATGTGCCAAAGAGCTCAATACAAACTTCTCAACAGAGGATATTGATCAAGCCAATAAATACATGAGAAAGTGCTCTAAATCACTAGTAATCAGAGAAATACAAATGAAAACTACATTAAGATTTCACCTCACACCAGTCAGATTGGCAAGAATAAAGAAAATAAACAATAATAGATGCTGGAGGGGTTGTGGAGAGATAGGCACACTAGCACACTGTTGGTGGAACTGCAGACTGGTACAGTCCCTCTGGAAAGCAGTGTGGAGAATCCTGAAAACCTAGGGATGAGCACACCATCTGATCCTGCTATTCCTTTCTTGAGTATTTTTCCAGGGGATTTAGAATCAGCACGTTACAGCAACACAGCAATATCTATTTTCATAACAGCTCAATTTACAATAGTTAAATTATGGAAACAACCCAGATGTCCCTCACTGGATGAATGGATCCAAAAACTGTGGTACATACATACCATGGAGTTCTACTCACCAATTAGAAAAAATGATATTGCAGCCTTTGAAGGTAAATGGATGGGTATGGAAGAAATTATGCTGAGTAAAATAAACATAACCCAGAGAACCAAGGGTTGAATGTGTTCACTCATCTGTGGAGGCTGGAGCTAGACCCTGGCCATTGAGAAAGGAGGTCTATTATCCTGTTTTAAATCCAGATAAGGTGTAATGTCATAAAAACTAAGGCATTTGTAGAGATGTATTGGGAAGGGGGGGTGAGGGATAAGGGTGGATAAGTGGGGGGGCTCGGGGATAAATCTAGTTTTCAGAATTTATATATATATACATATATATTATGTTATTTCATTACAAAATTGTTTGATTTGTTCAACAAATACATTTCTGAATAAAATTAAAAAAGCTTGCCAAATTCCAGGTAGGATAATTCCAAAATGATCTATACTTAGGTACAACAGCATCAAAATCTTGAAAGCCAAAGTTAAAAAGTTAAAAATTACCTAAATTATCAAAGATGGTATTCCTTACATATTTCTTTTTTTTCCTCTCTATATCTCTTTTTTCCCTCTCTCTCTCTTTGTACTGAGGATTGAACACAGAGGCACTTTAACACTGAGCTACATTCCTAGACCTTTTTATTTTATTTTTTAAATTTGAGACAGAGTTGTGCTAAATTGCTGAAGCTGGTGTCCTCCATGCTTCAGCCTTCAGGGTTACTGGGATTACAAGTGTGCACCATCACTCCTGGCTCTTTTTTCTCTTAACTGACTTAAAAAGTAATTGTATCAAAAACAATGTGTATGTACTCATATTGTTGGATCTATAATGCATAGGAATATGCTATAGTTGATAATGCTAACACAAATGAGGCTGTGAATAAAGCTGTGACTGAGGGAGTGACACCAGATGGCAATTCATACGCACAGGAAGAATGTAAAGAACCAGAGAGAGTAAAAGGTTTGTATAACCAACTTTGCAAGCATATGCTTGCTCTTTTTTCTTTTCTTAGCTTATTTAAAACACATAGCATCGTAAAAGTAATGATAATTACAAAGTACTGCTAAGCTTGTAACATATAAATATAGGATGTAGAATAATAATAGCTCAAGTAAGGCAGCATGGGGAATGAAACCATACATAAGCAATATTTCAATATTTCCATGAGTAAATCAGTGTAAGTCTCAAGTAGATGCTAACAAGTGAAGATGAATATTGTAAATATTAAATTAATTACTAAGAAAAAATTTAAAAATTAAATTACTAAAGGCATCAAAATCATACCAATAAAATACATTCACTCACTACAAAGAAGGCAATCAAGAAGGTATAAAGGAACAAAAGATGGGAGATGTATAGAAAACAAAAAAGTAGCCAGACATGGTGCACATTTTTGTAATCCCAGCTACTCAGGAGGCTGAGGCAGAATGATTGCTTGAGTGAGACCAGTCTGCGCAATACAGTGAGGCCTTTTCTCAAAACAAACAAACAAGAAAGTAAGCACAACAAAACTCAAAAAGGAAAATGTCAAATGTAAATTTCACCATATCCAAAGTAACATTAAATATGAATTGATTAAATAATCTAATCTAAAGACAGAGACAATCTGGCAAAAATAAAGATATCCAACTATGGGCTGATTACACAACACCAACTTTAATCAGAAGAATACATCCAAAATTAAAAGGATGGAAAATGGTATATTATACAGCCAACACATGTAAAAGTGTATGTTAATATCATACAAAATAGATTTTAGAATAAAAATACTAACTGGACTTAAAGAGGAATATTTCCTAATGATAACTGGAAGATATCAGTCCAGATGGCTTCACTGATAAATTTCACAAAATATTTAAAAGAATGAATCCTGTCACTCATCTGTTCTCCAAAAAGGTAGGAAAACTTTCAATTTAAAAAATGGGAGAACTGGGGACTGGAGGATGGCTCGGCAGTTACAGTGCTTGCCCCGCATGCAGCAGTAAATGGGTTCAAACCCCAGCACCCACTTACACAGCAAAGTTTCAGAGCAGTGAAAGCCTTGTGAAAAACTCAATAAAAATTGATTCTCTCTGTCTCTCTCTCACTGTCCTTCTCTCTTTAAAAAAAAAATAGGAGAACTTTTGATTTCATTTCAAAACATAGGAAACAGTTTCCAAATAGTTCTATAGGGCAAGTGCTATCTTGATACTAAACCCAAACAAAAAGATCTCATAAAAACTACAGGGTAACATTTCTAATGACTGTAAACACAAAAACTATCACAAAAATATTAGAAAATCTACTCTATTCAAATAGAAAAAAGACAATATAACATGAGCAAGTGTCATTTATCCTAGCAATACAAGGTTACTTTAACATTCAAAAATTCATGAAAATATACTTTATCATTAGTGTATATTGGGAAAACAAACTGTTTTCACCTGCTACACACTTAATGTACTTTCTGTGATCAAATGTGTTGGGGTTTTCCCTACACTAAGCAATTCTGCAGACAATAACTGTGTGTCCTATAATTCAATTCAATTTTAATACTATCTGCCCAGAGCTAGCATTAGATAGCACAGTGAGGACTCAGTCTCATAAGACAGCTTCCACTTTAGATAACAATCATAAGTCCCAGGTTGTGACTGTGCTTCTGACACTTGTTTGCCAGTCGCCTTATTGTGTTTTCTGTTGCTATACCAAATGTTTAAGACTGGATAATACATAAAGAATTAAGATTTAGTTAATTCGTATTTGTAAAGATTCAGGAATGTGGCGTTGGCCTCCTGGTTAGAGCACCTCTGGCTATATCACAACATGGCAGACAGCATCATAGAGGCAGTACATACTAAAGTGTGCACAGGAAGGACAGAAGGACAGGAAGTTAGATTCAGGGGCTAGGCTTCCTCTTTTTATAGTAACCTACTCATGTGGGAACTAACAAGAATCCCAAAGGAACTACATTAATCCCTCTCCAGGAAGTATCCCCAGTGACCTAACCACCTTTCACTGGTCCTCATCTCTTAAAGCAAATGTCACACTGGTGACCAAGCTTCCTGCATATGAACTTTTGGGCACATACCACATATTCATATGGTAGCACTGGTGGTTATTCTATTATAAAGGATACAGGTAAATATCCAGACAGAAGAAATGCAGAGGACAAAGAAGGGGGAAAGAGGTACAGGATTTCCATGTCCATTCTGGGGTATACCTCCTAACACCTCCATGTGCTAAGCAACATGGAAATTCTCACACCTTGTCCTTTTGGGTTTTTGCAGAAGCTTCCTTACGTAGGCATGATTTATTAAATAATTGGCCATTAATGATAAATTCAACCTTCAGCCCCTCTTTTCTCCTCAAAGGCCAAGGGGTGGGACTGAAAGTTCCAGTCTTCTAATAATAAGGTTTGTTCCCCTGGCAACCAGACATCATCCTGAGTCTATTCAGGATCCTCTAGCCATCAGTCATCTCATTAATATACAAAAAGATAATTTTATGGTGGTGATTCAAAGAGTTTAGGACCACATGCTGAAAAACTGGACAAAGACTAAATATATTTCATATTAAAATTATAATATCACAAGTAGAATAAAGGGTAAAATATGAACAGGGTGCATCTCAATAGATGAAGGAAAAGTATTTGAAAAACTCCAACATTCTTTTATCATAAAAACAGTGAAAAAAAAAAGCAGGAATAGAGGGGAGTTTCCCAAATAACTAAAGGACATTTATGAAAAATTCAGTTAATCTCATATATAATGGTGAAAGAAGACAGATTTAAACCTTTCCTTCCTAATATCAAGAACAAGACAAGGATGTCTGATCATGGCACTTTCATTCAGCTTTGTAGTGGACTTTCTAGACAGGTCAATTAGGCAAAGTAATTAAATAAAAAACATCTAGTTTGGAAAGTAGGAATTGAAATGAATTCTGTTGCAGATGACATGTATAGATCTGTTGTAGATTGTCTATAGAGAAAATACTTAGGAATCTACTGACAGTTTTCTTAGAACTAATTATCAAATTTGGAACATACAAAAAATCTATTATATTTTTATACTCTAGCAATGAGAATTCTAAAAATGGAATTAAGAAGAGAATTTCATTTATAACAGCATTTAAAAAGAATATAAAACTTAAAAATAATTTTAACAAAAGGACAGGATTTGTACTTTAAAAAGTCCAAAACATTTTTTTGAAATAAATGAAGACTTGGATAAATGGGATGATATTTTATGTTATTGAATCAGAAGGCAATATTATTAAGATGGTGATACTGTTGGGCTGCAGATTTAGCACAATCTTTCTCTATGCCATCTGGCTCCTCACCCCACAGAAAATGAAAAGTGATCTTAAAATTCCTATGGCAATGAAAGGACCTGCAATATCTGAATCTTAAAAAAGCACACGGTTGGAGGATTCACACCATTCACATTCAAAACTTCCTGCAAAATTACAGTTATCAAGACAGCATAGTATCATCACACTGTCAATAGAATGGACACAGGTCAATGGAATGGAATTGAGAGTCTAGAAATAAAGTGGTGCAAGGATGCCCAAACTCAAATAGGGAAAGAATACTGTTTTCAAAAAACGGTACTGAGGCAATTGAATATCAACATACAAAAGAATGAATTTGGACTGAAGTCTCACACCATGTAGGAAGTTAACTCAAAATGCATTATAGAACTAACTATAATAGCCCAAACTATAAAAATCTTATGAGTAAATCATGATTTGCTTTAGGCAATGGATTGTAGATGTAATACCAAAAGCAGAGGTGAGAAAACAACAACAAAAAAAAAAAAACAGGCAAGTTTGGGCTGCTTCAGAATTAAAACTTTTGTGCTGTAAATGGTATCTTCAAGAAAGCGAGACTACAAGCCCAGAGAATGGAAGAAAATATTTTCAAATTATGTATCTGATAAGGGACTGGTGTTCAAAATATATAAAGTACTCTTGCAACAAATAATAAAGGCAACTTAATTTAAAAATAAGCAGTGGGCGTGTGGGGGGGTGAGGGGAGGGGCGGGGGCAAGTTTGGTGATTTAATGGAATTGAGACCACTCCACTCTATCAGGAGCTACATCCCCTACACCCTATTAAAAATTTGGGACAAGTTATTGCTACTTTTCTGAGGTTTGCCTCAAATTTGTAATCCTCCTGCCTCAGTCCCCCAATTAGCTGCAATTATAGGTGTGGGTCACCACTGCTTCCAAAGGATTCAAATGAAAATCATTGTTTTGATGGGAAAAATGAAAAATCACCTTTAGATTTTTGAAAAGAATAATACACTTTCAGGTTTCTGAGAAATCATTTAATCAATGCTTGTCAGGTGTTCAATAAGTAATGCCTTAAAGTGCAGAGACTGAGAGTGTGGGCTTTAACTAAAACAGACTTAAGTTCTAGTCCTGGCCTAGAAATTTGCTGGCTTTGTTTACTAATATTTCTAATAAGATCAAATGACTCCTAAGCACTTGTGTGCTAGGCACATTTTTATTTTTATTTTTGCCATTTTATCTAAATTCACCATCAATGACAATACTCTGAGCAGTACAAGTACTGTCTCATTTCATTAATGAGAAACTTAAGAGCACAAAGAGGAAAAGTAACTTTCTCAGAATGACACAGTCAGTCAGTGGTGGAGCCATAATTTAAACAGGTTCTAAATCAAGCACTGGAAATATTTTCATAGTGTTGCCTCGGTTTTCTTAGTGCCAAAAATGAAGAAAATAATGACATTTATTCCATAGATCTATGAAAATTAAATGAAAGAAAATATAAATAAAATATCATGGCACATAGCCCTGGAAAACTTTAAAGTTCTTTACAATTATTTTTCATGTGGATTGCTTTTAAGTATGCAGCTACATTTAGCTCATCGCTATAATAAAATAATTAGTTTAGATGCTTTGGTTTGTCCTACAATGATCTCATCATCATTTAGTGTTTTAAGTGCAAGTGCTAGGGCTCTGGCTAGGCAGGCAAGCGGGATACCTCTGAGGACCCTGCGTCTAGAACTGGCTCCACCACCAAATATGCCCATGACTTTGGCCCTGTTCCTGGACCCTACCCCATTGCCCACCATGCCCAGGACTTTGCTCCACTTCAAATCCCTGCAAAAAGAGTAATATAATCTCAAAGCCAGCAGAAGATAGGAAATAATCAGGATCAGAGCTAAATCCAATGAAATCAAGAACAAACAAACAATCAAAAATAATAAAAGAATGAAATAAAGAACTATTAGTTTGAAAAAAATAAATAAAATTGACATACTCCTAGCCAATGTCACAAAAGGAAGGAAGGAATTAAAGCAAATAAAAAATCACCAATGAAAAGTAAATAATCATCCATGAGTACATGGAATTCAGCCAATTATCAGAACATATTTTGAAAAACTATACTCTAAATGGGATAATCTAGAGGGCATGGAGAAATTTAGACACATACAACACTCCCAAATTGACACAGGATGATATTGAAAGCCTAAACAGCGCTATAACAGGCATTGAAATCCATATAGGAATTAAAAGCCTTCCAAACAAGAAGAAATTTCCAGGAGCTGATGCATTTTCTGCTGAATTTTACCACACCTATGAGGAGTAGCTAATACCTCTTCTTTTTTAAGCTATTCCAAGAAATTGAAAATGAAAGAACTCTCCCAAACTCTTTTTATGAGGCAACTATAACTCTCATACCAAAACCCAACAGACACATCAAAAAACAAACAAACAAAAAACCCAAAAAACAAACAAAAAACAAAAAGAAAAGAAAAGAAAACTACAGATCAATATCCCTGATGAAAATTGACACAAAATCCTTAATAAGGTTCTACCAAACTGCATTCAAAAACATATCAAGGAGATAATTGTCATAATCAAGTGGGCTTCATTCCAGGTGTACGTGGCTGCTTCAACATATGTAAATGTGTGATTCTTTACTTAAACAGAATTAAGGACAAAAATCAAATGATCATCTCAATAGGTGTACAAAAGGCCTTCTATAAAATCCAGCATCTATTTATT
The DNA here is from genome assembly GCA_004027875.1 of Aplodontia rufa. Taxonomy (NCBI): domain Eukaryota; kingdom Metazoa; phylum Chordata; class Mammalia; order Rodentia; family Aplodontiidae; genus Aplodontia; species Aplodontia rufa. The sequence continues at coordinate 12,037 of PVKS010020293.1, read as the reverse complement.
CTCAAAACTCTAGAGAACACAGGGAGCAAAGGAACTTATATTAACTAAGTAAAGGCCATATATGACAAACCCTCAGCTAGTATAGTACTAAACGGTAAGAAAAGAAGAAAACATTTCTACTAAACTTGGGAATAAGACAAGGCTGCCCAGTCTCACCACTTTTATTCAAAAAAGTCCTCCAAACTCTAGCGGAGCAATCAGGCATGAGAAGCAAATCAAAGAGATAAGAACAGGAAGAGAGGAAATCAAACTATCCCTTTTTGCTGATGACATGAACCTATATGTAGATGATCCAAAAAGCTCCACCAGAAAACTGCTTGCACTTATAAAGATTTAGCAAAGTGGCAGACTACAAGATCAACATCCATTAATCAATAGCTACATGCTCACAATAATAGAGCAGAAGAAGAAATCAGGAAATAGGTTCCATTCACAATATCCTTACCTAATATTGCCTTTGGTTCATGGACACCTATGAGGAAGGCACAGCTGAAGGAGGGCAAAGAAGGGATATTCTAAAGTGTGGGGTCCAGGAGACAGGGTCCCCACTACGACAGTCCATTTTCAGAGGCTCTTCCACTTAGCTTTTCGCTGGTCTGATATGGAAGGTTCTTGGTCTCCTTCTTGCTTTTGGTCTTCTCCCTCCAGACCCTTTGTCCTTTCCTTTTCTGAACCAGCTGCCTTCTTTCTCCTTTTCCCTCTCTCCAAGTCAAAAGTTGTCACATCTGTTTGATTGCTCATGTTTAGAAATCAGCTTTATAGCTATATCTGCAGACGCAGAATTCAGGTAATATCTTTATGGTTTCTCTGCATTTTCTTGGAAACGCTCCTTGTAACAGAGAAGTGAATATCCCTTGTTTTTTCAATAGCTGGAGTTTGTACAGTTAGGTGCTTACTGTATTGCTAGCACTTTCCATTTTAAATTGCTTTTCTTTCCCCCAAGGGACTTGCATAGTTTCCCTTACCACTTGTTCATAAGACTTAAGCATTGTAGAGATATTTATATTGTGGGAGACAAATTGATGCCTCTCTAAAGTATAAAAGATTATTGAACTGAAGACCAAGAGAAGCAGACAAAGGAAAACTCTCTGCCCTCTCCCTATTTGACAAAAGAGGGCATAGATTTACAAACACAAAAATGTATCCACTCCACAGCATGGGTCCTCAAGGGAGAAAAAAGGTCTAAACTGAAGACAGCTTTTGACTCTAATGAGATAGTCCAGAGGAATTTGTATTATAAAGCTTTACTAACTAATCTTTATTTGCCATTTCCCAAGTTGCTGCCAGTAGATTCTCAAAAATTCTTTTCCTTTATCTTGTTACATCTCTAAAAATGTATGGTTCTTTGTTGAAGATGCTATATAAGATAGAATTCAATGCCATTTCTTGGAGAATTTCTCATCCTGTGGGTGTCTCCTATATATGAAAGATACATGTTTATAAACTTCTGTTTGCTTTTCTCTTGTTAATATGTCTTTTATGAGAGAGGTCTGTCCTAACTGTGAACCTTTTGGGATTATCATTTTTCTCCTACAATAGACAAAATCAATGAAGTTGAGAACTGCAGATTTAACTGTCTTGTTCCATCTTTTCTGTTTTATTTTTTAAGGGACGACACATCAAACTTTTAAACATAGTTTAAGCATACATGGAAACAATGTTTTTAAACTGTAGGAAATTTGTTTCTCCATAGGTTTATTTGGAATGGAACAGCTGTTTGGAACTTGTTCATTTTTGAAAATATGTGGGCACGCTTATTTAAAGAAGTTCATCCTTCCTCAAGATTTTTCAAAGCAAGCATAGAAGGATGATTCTTGAGGTTAATTAAAGTCTAGTTGATTGTCCACATACTTTAAATTTCAAGGAATGGATTTACATTCCTCACCAGTTATCAAATAAATCAGATATAAATTGGTGATGACTTATAAACCATATTTCAAAATTTACTAAAGGAAAAACGATCCTGCCTGATTATTTGTTATTTACAGGAAAATTGTACTAGATTTTTTAAACATGAGCTTCTGCTTATATAACAAGTAAATATTTTCCCACAAATGGGTATAAAATATTGCACTTATTGAAATTTATGTTTAACTACATGCTAATATTCTGCAAAAAGTCTGTCTTTCAAAGAATGAATGTGTTGGTTTAAAACATCAGTCAGCAAATATGGAGTTTTAATATTGAAAGACAGTGTACCTCAAGAGTGATAAAAGCTTTGTATTCATTAGTAATATGTCACAAGACTTTCTTGGATTCCATGGTATTGCAACAGCACTAATAGTATATACCATAATTCTTAGTTTTAGAATTGTTGTAGTCCATTTTGTGCTGGCATAACTGAATGCCATTTATCATTAACAGAAATTTAATTTTTCATTTCCTGTGTTTTTATTTTTTACTTTTTATTAATTTTAATTGGTATATTATAAGCTTATTCATAATTTGTACATTTTAATTATATAACAATGGGATACATAGTGACATAATTGTACATGTTCACAATTCTAGAGGTAGGGAAGACCAAGAGCATGTGCAGGTCTACAAAGAAGGCCTTGTGTTGCCCCATGGTGGAGGGGGACAGCAAGTGAGGTCCTAACTCACTTTTACAATAAATCCACTCATGATAACTTATCCACTCCTCTGATAACAACATCACTCCGCTCTTGGGGACAGAAGTCTCATGACCTGTTCTTCTCTTTCTAGGCCCCAACACCCAACATTGATGCATCGAGGACTAAGAGTTTAACACAGGAACTTTGGGAGACACAGTAAAATAACAGCAAAGAAGCTATTGATTACAAGATGTATCATGTTTTAAAAAAGTGCTTTTCAGGAAAACAAACACATTTAAATATATGAAATATGTACATTGAACATATAACTGTATTTAGATTTCTGAAACATTCGAATATGAAGAAATTGAAATCTTAGAATGAAAGCACTCTGGCAATTCTACACACCAACAAGTGTAACAAAATACCTGAAATGGTTAAAAAAACCTTCCAGCTGTTTTTCTCCTTTTTAAATAACGTTGATAGTATCAAGCACTGATTGGGTGCTTTCTATTTTCCAGACTTTGTCAACATCTACTATGAACAATCATATTTAATCCATACATCAATTTCTTCTGGATGTGTTCCATTATTATTTCTGTTTTAGAGATAAGAACATAGTTTTTAGATATAGAGAGATGGAATATTAGAATGGGTGCTTACCTTAAAATATATGTAGGAGAGGAAAAATAATTTTCTCTTCATCCTTATCCTTATTTCTTAGCTGGAATGGACCATTGTAACAAGAGACAGACTAACAAGAGAAAAATAAACAGATTTAATAACATATACCTCACACACATATGGAAGATACCCAGAGAGATGAGTAAAACTCGAAGTGATCACTTGGAATTCATACTTAATCACTATCTTTACCTTCACAGAGAAAAAGAGCTATTGAAAAAGCTAATAACGCAGATGTAACAAGGGAAAGTCTGGCAAAGGTGTGGTTCACTATTCGGATTCAAGTCAGAGCCATCTCCATCGATGAGTCTAGCAATTTAGTCAACCCTCTGTTCCTGATAGAGAAAGGGCATGCTCTTACAAATGAAGATTTCATTTATAGATATATGCTATAAATTTCTTTCACAAAAAAACCAACTTCTGTTTTCAGAGCTGCCTTTGTGGCTACTATTTTTCAAAATACTTGTTACGTAATGGTCAAACACCCGTTTTTCATATATTAGCTCAATTCACATCCATCATTACTCTACTGATAAGATGTAGGAAAAGAAAGAATGAGACTTTTTTTTAGTGCTTTTATTAGTGCATTATAGTTATACATAATAGTTAGATTCAAATGAAATTTCTCAGTAACCATTCTAGGTACCTGATTTCAGAAGTGGAGGCAATACAAGATAAGTTTTGTGGCAACCTATTAGTTAGGCCCAGTTTAGAGTCCCTGCAAAGACAACTTTTATTTAGTAGTGTGGATGTGAGTTTAGTCACACAGATGAGAGTGAATATAAAGCTCACTTTTTTGAGAACTGTAGTCTTGGTATTATGGAAAATTGGCTTCTCACCATAAGTTTTGTATTGTTAGTGAGAGAGAGAGTGAAGGATTTACAAAGCCAGAAGACTTACATACATGGATTCTATATTATTTTGATTTCTTCCAAAAGCTGACTCCAAGACAAGGGTCTGAGCTCGAGTATTTTATTTGGAGAGAGATCTTCAGGAAACAGGGAAACTGATGCATTCTTTCCTATGTTTAAGTTTGATGAAGAGTGGACATTGTGCAGAAGTACATTGGTACAAAGTGGGTCCTGTGTCATCTAAAACATATTTAATACATTTGCATACTTTTGTCTAGTTAGAATGTCTGTTATAGGGGTCTTAGCCATAAACCCATAAGGATGGGTGAGAAAAGAAATTTTTCTTCCTCTCCAAAGTTAAAAACATTGAAAGTTTGCTTGCCAAAAGCTTTCTGTAGTATTTTTGTCTATGTTGGGTAACATTGGTCACCACTGTAGACTTATGATAGAATTTGCTGACTTTAAATGTTAGATATTTTAACATTCTATTTCATAATATATGGTTTGTTTGACTTTATCTGTGAGTTAAGAAATAGGAATAAAATATGTAAAGTAATTTTAACCTGTCTTATGGTTTGAATTATCACTTTGATTCTAGCTTTAATGAATACACTTGAAAGACTATTTTATCTTTATTGGCTTGATGGTTCATTTCTGGAATCAGAATCTGATTTTACTTAATATATTATCAACATAGGTCTATATCTTTATATGTATCATAATAAGTGACAGCCAGAAATATGTTTTGATTAGCATCTGTCTTCCAAATTACCCCCATACAAATTTCTAGTTAGAGCACAACCCCACACCTTCTTGTTTAATCAAACTGAATATCATGTCCCTACTTGAACTTGAAAGAATTTAATGCTGAAATTTCAGTCTGAGTTTTATTTATGAACTAGTTTCCTGTGAAGTAAGCATGGGCATTTGAAATTAGTAATAATGAGTAAAATATATACATACTTTAAAAAATACGTGGATCATTTCCTGTTTTTTCTTGTGGTCAAAGAGGACTAGAACAGTGACCTCCTACAGCTGCTATTATCATTCCACATTTCTCTTTTATTGTCCATCAAGCTTGTATAGATTTAATGACCTGGAGAGGGATCAGTGAAATTCTTCACAGCATTGCATGTTTATTAATGGGCCTCCTATTCATTGTGATGTGTTAGTGTCAGGATTTATGCCCGTGGTATTGCAGCAGGCAATTAAGAGTTTCTTTATTCCTGATAAAAAGGAAATTAGTCACTAATCATCAACAGAGAGAAAGCTCAACATTCTGGCAAATGCATGGGGAAAAGACAGAAGGAAGAGCCACAAAGATGCTAAAAGGTAAGAAGATATTTGATGAGTTTGCTCTGTTATAGGACATGACAAAGAGGAATAGAACAGAGCAGGAAAAGAGGAAATCAAGAGAAAAAATTTAAAAATGAAAGAGAATGGAGGTCTTTGCTGGGGCTCATAGCTTTCTCTGAGAAGGAGGATATTTGCTTAATTCAATTATATTTATTTCAATATCAACAACAACTTCTTGATCAACTCTTCATATGAAGGTATGGAGGTTTATGTGTGGAAGTAAGAATAATTAGTATTGAATATCTGCCCTCAAACAGAAAAAAAACCCAAGAGAATCACTTATCAAAGGTTGTGGAAGATAGTTCATCATCTAATTCAGGAAGTGTGTATTGAGGAGCCTGAGAAATGTAAGCGAAATAAGGCACACCCCCTCATCATGCTGAGCCACACGTGATAGAGAGCACCACACAGTCACCTAGCTGTGATTTGACATCAGTCAGTAAGAAGATAGTTAAGACAGATAAAAGCCAATGTTCACCCAACAGTTTATTTCATTTTTTTATTTAATAGGTATTAAGTGCCTACTATGCTAGGAGCTATTCTACATGCTGGGAATATCAAAAAGTCTATTACTTTTCTAGTAATGCTTTACTATCACCCTATCCTTTCATTATACAATCACCCTTGTTTTAGGCAAAACTAAGAACCTCCCAAATTTATATGTTGAAATCCTAACCCACATTCAGAATGTGAATGTCTTCAGAGATAGAGACTTTAAAATGGTAATCAAGCTGATGATATCTTTAGGGTGGTCCCTAAGCCAAAGTGAGGAGTGCCTTTATGAAAGAGGAGAAATTAGGACACGCACATACAGAGATGGAAGACATGAAGATTCAGGGAGAAGACAGAAATCTATAAGCCAGAAAGAGGCCTCAGAAGAAACAATCCTGAACTTGCTGCTGTAGCATGTACCTATAATCCCATCTACTCAGAAAGATGAGGCAAGTGGATCAAAAGGTTGAGGGCAGCCTTAGTAATTTGTTGAGACCCTATTTTAAGTTATAAAGGGCTGGGGATTCAGCTCAGTGGTAGAATATCCCTGGGTTCAATCCCTAGCACCAAAACAAAACAAAACAAAACTAAACTCCTGATGATCTCAGACTTCTAACCATAATGATGAGAAAAAAAAGTTTCTGTTGTTTAAGCCACAAAGTCTATATGATCTTATTATTGCATCCCTAATAAACTAATACAACCCCAAAAGGAGAAACTATGGTCCCTCTTTAAGATAAAACAGGTACAGAAAGCTTTGTAAGTAATCTGGGTTTATAAAACCAGCAAGTCGTTTTCAGAACTTGGATAAAAATCATCCCCAAAAGTCACTAAAAATATTAGCATTAATGATATGTGGATCATACTTTTTAAAAGAATCTTGAAATTCTAATCAACAGTAAACTTTATGTATAAATGGCTAACCAATGTCAATACAAGCAATTGAGGATCTTTAGAAATCAATGTGATAGTAAAATCTCTTGTTACATACCTAAAGTATCACATTTGGATCTCATGATCATTCTTTCGAAGAAACACAGGTTAGAACTTATTTCAAACAGTAAGCCAAAGATGACTAAAGGATTCAGCAACATCCCACGTCAGGAATGACTAAGGTATCTCTCTAAAGATAGCTGCTTTATCTGAGGAGGAAAGAGAAAATACATTGATTTGGATGACTCTGTATGGAAAAAAATAGTACCAAACTCATAGGATGAATTTAGGCTCATGCAGGGGTTGCTGAAGTGCACAAGGAAAAAGGGAATCTTAAAGAGCTTCTTGGGGTCATTATTAGAAAATATGAGCAATTATCAGGTTGAGCATTGCTATATATTATAATATCCTAGTGCTAGATGAGAAGCTAGATATCCTATTAACCCTGAGCTCTCTGGACAGTGGGGCATGTCGATAGCTTGTCATAGGATGAAAGTCAATGGTGGAGGCAGCATCCTAAAGATGCTCACCCTCCTCCCATACCTGACTTTTAAGCTGTGAAAATTAAGACATGATATGCTTTCTTTAGTTTTCTTCCTTATTTGCCCTCAAGATCAAGGTCTCTGGGTGTCAAGTATCAGATGTTTAAAGATTTGTGGGTTTGTCTCAGAGTCTTCTTTTCTATTGCATTGGTCTTCATTCCTATTTTAATACCAATATCATGCTGTTTTTGTTACTGCAGTACTATAGTATAATTTTAGATCTGGTATTGAAAAACTACCTGTTTCATCTTTCTTGCTTAGTAATGTTTTGGCTATTCTGGGTTTCTTGTCATGTTGTTTCAAATGAATTTGAGATTTGCTTTTTTTATATCTGTAACGAATAACTTTGGTATCTTGATGGGGGTTGCATTGAAACTCTTGATACTTTCTTACTGTGGCTTCATATGATGCAAAGATTGAGTAGTCTCTTTAGGGCCTCTTTCATAAGTACACTTATTCTACTCATTGGGCTCTACGTTTATGACTGAATCACCATCTCCTAACACCATCCATTTGGGGGTTAGAATTATAGCTTGTGAATTTTGGAAGAGCACCCCCATTCAGACCACAACAAACTTTAAGTATATTTTTAGTCTAGCTAGGTATTGGGTAGTCCAACAGTGGAGCTCAGTGAAGGCTTGCAATCTCAGCACTGAGTATCCATATAATAAAAATGTAATAGGAGACACTATTGGGGTGAATGAGGAAATATTATATTCTTTGCCCTCAAAGCCAAAATAAAAAAAGAAAAGAAAACAAACAAATGACCTGAGTCTCTTGACTTCTTTTGCAACACTTCAGATTCATATAATTAAAAAAATAAAAAAAAACAACAACCCAGAGAGGTACCTTACCTTCTAAAGCCTTTACCAGACTGCCTTCCTTTCAATGTAATGAATGATCATATTCCTTGATGATCTTTCAAAGGGTAAATATCTCTGGAACCTGAAAGATCTGTTTTACAAAAGCTTTCTCTGGTATGATTTGTTAATGCCCAGAGTTAAAATGCAGTTACTTCTTTTGGAGATCGAAACTGCTGCAACTCAGTGTGTTATTAATTATTTAAAAAACTATTATAGGGCAAATTATTGTACTTCTATACTAGTGCATGTTATATGATGTATATTTGGGAATATTTGTCCTTATATCTATGAAATCTATTGTTTTATCTGTTATATAGGAACAAAACCATGTTTGGCCCTAAAGAAAAGTATGCCATTGGCTTTTGTTTTCTTTTGTTGTTGTTGGATAACAAGATTTCTGGGGGTTAAACTCTCAAGTTTTGATTTAATTTCTGTTGGACCCACAGTTCAGCACTTCTTTGTTGTATCAAAGACATACTGAAATGTGATGAAGTCATATTAAATGTGGGGACTACTTTCTAGACTAAGAATACGCACAAAATATAGCTAAATGGGAGGAGGGGGAAGACAGATAACTATAGAATTTGATATGTGTTATTTTGCATTTATCAATTGGCAGCCTTGGGCTAGGGACTCGAAGTTACCTGAAACTCACTGGTCCTACAAGATGTGGCCCCAGTCTCATTAATGTAGTTTTATTTTTCTATCCTTTGGTTATCCTGAGTCCATGATGCCAGTGTGTGTGCGTGTGTGCGTGCGTGCGTGCGTGTGTGTGTATTCCTCCTTTATTCCACAAGTTGATTTAAATTATTGTATTAGTTATCATTATTTTGAGAGTCTTATCTGTTTTCAGGTTTCAAATGTTATTGTTCAAACTCAGTGACACTGAGGTCTTCACTCTGGTCTTATGTCAGCATCCAATCTGCTGAGCAATGAGCAGCACCTTCATTAACATTTAGAATACCCTTGCTGACACAATGGCCCCGCCATTTGCTATACAAATGTAATCAAATCTATTAACGCCTTTATAGATCAAGTTTATTTCTTCTTTATGGAAAACAGTTCAGGAGAAATGGTACAAAAGGAACAAAGAGCTGGCATCTAGTGAGTATAGATGAGGGAGTTTTCCCCTTCCAATTGCCTCACAAATCACATGCAGCATTTTTTTGGTTGTTGTTTAGCAATAAACTCTGGAGCTGAAACTTGGGCTGAATGTAATTTTCTTTGGTGTAAGATAAGGATGGGTATGGAAATTAGTTGTTTGGGAGGGAATATGTATAAAAGCAACGGATTTTTCCCCTGTATGATTTCTGGCTGGAATCTCACGGTTGATCCTTCTCTAATAATTTACACTGAGGTTTACTCTCTGATCTAAGATAATTTTGAAACCAGGGTTTTTTATTTATTTTTTTTTAAACTGCATTATGAGGGGAGTTTCTTATTTGCACTTCTTTGAGTGCAAGTGTATATTGTATATTTTGAGGTTATATTGACTCCTAGTTCATACTGAAATTTATTTAAAAAGGGAGTGGAAAAAGTGAGCATCCAGGCAAAAGACGAGGAGATGGGTGATGGAATCCACTGAACACAAGTCAAAAGATTAACAATTCTAGGTGTAAGTTTTGTCTTGCCATGTCATGATATGATAATACCACTAGAGGTCAGTAAAAGGCAACCGAATGAGAAGTGTTTGCAGCAGGACATCTCTCCCTAACTCGTCTGTTTTCTCAGATGTAACCCTCATATTTTGAAGAGCTTCCTTTCAAAGATGAACAAAAAGTGATAGTCAAGGTTTCATGGGAGAGGGGAGAACGTTAAAGAGCTTCACCTCCACAAAAAGGAAGCAAAGAAAAAAAGAGTTTTCACAATAGGAAACATTTCTGTTGCTAATATAAAGGGCTCCCTCTAATAGCACTCCTCACTTTACTCATCAATTGCATTTATCACATTGTTTATGAACTTTTTGTGTACACACCTTCCTCTTGAATCAGTTTTCAGGCTTCTTCATGATAGAAATCTGATTTCAAGCAATTAAGAAGCCTCAATATTAGAATATTGCTCAATTAGAACATTGTAGGCAGTAAAAAATTTTGTAGATACAAACCAACCTGTAAAACATTTTCATCATTATTATTTACATAGTAGAGTAACATTTGTGTATGTGTGTGTGTGTGTGTGTGTGTAGGGAGTGCGTGTGTGTGTTCGGCAGAGTTTACATTGGGTAAACACCTAAATGCTCTATCCTCTCATAAAATCAATGAGAATGCTGGTCATAATTTTGTCCAATATTTCCTTTATAATTTTAGGTCATATTAACTGAAAACTAACATTTTTCAGATGCAAAATGTAGGATAAAATAAATTACTGTCACTTTAACAATAACTGTTCTTCCTGCCTAATGTCAAGAAGGATTTCAGAGCGTTTCAAATTGATGGGTGTTAGTCTGGCAAGCAGTGAATTTTGGCCCTCAATTCTCAAGTTGTCAGACTGTTTCACAGACCTGATGCACCATGCAAGGCTGTTGAATATTATTCAGACATTGACCATTGTTATTTTCTTCAGCAAGCATTAGCACTTTTGCTTTAAGATGAGTTTCTGTGGTTTCCCTTGGCTTTGTATATTTGGAAATCCTATAGAAGTAGCAAGAACTCAGTCTGAAAACCAGAGCACTCTCAAGCTTTGGCATCCACCTCTTTCATGGTAGGTGGCTCAACATGATGCCTTTGAACACACAGTCCCCGTGGGAGCCCTATTATCTGCTAAATATTTCTGAAAATGTTTATTCAGAACGTGGAGCACAGCAGGCTTCCCCCACCCCTATACTGACAGCTAAGCCTTTGAAATGGCAAATGCATAGACCTCCTAAGCTCCCCCACTTGGCCCCAGATGTTGACATTTTAAAAGTTAACATATGAGTCCATTGAATAATATTTTTGAAGATTGTATTGTCCAAACTTTATCAAGGTCTGCAAATTAGCTCTAAGATGATATCTTACTTAGTGTAAATTTAAAATGAAAATATGACTGATTACATTCAAATTGATCTCATATGACATCCAGAACATATTGCCTAGACCTCTTCTGTTCTATTGAGGCTGTTTTTTTTCTTTCTGGTATCATTTCCGGACATGTAGTCCTAAACATTGGACCCATGTGGTCCCTCAGGAGCTTCATAATTGAACAATACCTGCACTTCAGAGTTCAGGAAACTAAGTGTTGTGGAGGATTTTGAAATACGTTAGAGGTGGGACAGCTGGACATTTGGAGGGTAAGTTTTCTCCCACCAATATAATTAACTCATACTAGGTATGATGGTTGAAGATGGTGTGAATAGTGTCTGATTATGTCACAAAATCGCACACCATTTTGGTACCATGGAAGCCAATGAAGGAGTTATACATTTGACATGCATGAGAATGATGTCAAATAACACCAGTTCTGATTAAAACTGTTCCTTCTTTACCTTTCTTTTTCCTCCTTAATCTTGAAAGATGGATGTACATGCAGACATTATGTTGAGAATAGAAGCATGAATAGACATGAGTTCCTAGACAGTCTCATTTGGAGACTAAGAGAATAGAAAATATTCTATGCCAAAAAGAAATGAACTATTAAGTCATAAAAATACAGATAAAACTTAAATGCATTTGGAGTTGTGAATTGTCCAGACAAAACTAGCTACAGTTCTTTGGTGATAGTTGAAGAGTGGTTGCCTTACTTATATTTCTTCAAAACATGTTTTTTTTTTTTAAAGAGAGAGG
>PVKS010020292.1:0-37048 GCA_004027875.1 Aplodontia rufa | reverse complement strand
TGGGAGGGCTGTGCTTGCCAAGTTCAAATCCCCAACACCATGTACACAACAAAGTGTCAGAGGAATGAAAAGTCGCACGAAAAGCTAACTAAAAATTGTTTCTCTCTCACTGTCCTCCTGTCTCTCTTTAAAAAGACAGTTACCAAAAAGTTAACATTGAATCAGAAGACGGCCTTCTGTGCATCCAGTTAAACAGTATATTTATGAGACGTTTACGGTAATAGGTTAATGTTAAGGCATAAAGAAGGATGCAGTGCATAGGAGCATTTCAATCACAATTATGTAGCAGCCAACTGGCAGAAAATATACTTCAATTGTTATCATGGTTAACTTTAAACTATAGGGTTCTTTCCCCTTCTTTAAAGTTCTACTTTTTTTGCCATTTTTTATGAAGAAATAAATAGAATGTATGATTGATTATAAATGAAAACTTTTAAAATATAATTGAATTATTCAATATAAAATATTTAAACTTTCTTTGTAAAAAAAAAAAAAGTAAATCTCACTTAAATAAAAGTATTTTCCAACATGGCAAAAGCATTCATGCAAGCAGATCACAAGAGTCACACCGTCACAGAGGCCGACACTCAGATTCTCAAAGCCAGGAGTACCTAGAAGAAAAATGGGCATGGTAGGATTTCAGACGCAGAGCCACCCAGGAAGACAGCTGCGCAGAGATGGGCTGAGTAGGTTGGAGGGTGGGGTCTCCAGCTGCTCCATGCACTGTGTGCTGCATTTCTCAGGCATAGAGAGAGAATTTTATTATTTCAAAACACATAGCACTGTGTTTTATAAAGTTTCAGCTTTTCATTCATTTATGCTTAGCATCCACGTATGAGAGAAAACATGACCCTTAACCTTCTGAGTTTGACTTATTTCTCTGAACATGAAGGTCTCTAGTTCCATCTTTTTTCCTGCAAATGCTGCAATTTCATGACATTTTTCTACATAAAGCCCTAAAGTGGCTTAGGAGAAAAAAAACCAAAATTTTTACAATGAACAAAAATGCCCCAGATCCCTGTGCCTTTCATGCTCAGCCCTGCCCTCTCTGTTCAAGCTTCCCTGCCTCCTCGATATTCCACAAACACACCCAGTCACCCTCCTCCTTAGGGCCTTTCCTGCAAGCCAGGACCCCAGGGTTCCCATAGTAAATGTAAAAATGAATTTATTCTAATGACACTGTATATAATTAACGAACCAAATAAGCCAAATAAGATCCTATTTATTCTAGTCTCTCAATAAATCCTCCCCTAAATTAAAAAAAAATTTCCAAATGAAAATATCGCTATCTAAAACATCCCCCTGACATGGTAATCAAGTTTGCTTCACTCAATAATTAGCTGGTCTGAAATCCTACCATGCCTTTTTCTCCATTTCTGGCAGCAAATTGATAACCTTGGGCAAATTTTAATTAGCACCTTTTAAAACAGGCTTGCGAAATTAGTCAACTCTGAAATCACCTCACCCAAGTGATGCAGCTCCGATTGCCTTTCCAATCCATCACCTGTTTTGACTGCGTGAACACACCGACCCTCCAGGGTCCTTAATTACAGTGCTTATCTGACCTTCCACACCCGCACAGCACAGGGGGCAGCCCGTGCCAGCTGGTGCATCTCCACATTGCTCTTCCTAGTGGCCTGTTGGCCTTTTGATGGTCACATTTCTGGCTCCATCCTTAATCCAGGGCATGGTTTTTAAAGGTAAGCCTCCTTATGTCCAGGTAGATTACCTGTGTTAATTGATAAGCTCAAGTAAGGACCTCGGTAAGGACACTGCGATTACCATACTGGGCTGGCGGGAAAGCTGTGCTGACTTGAATGAGGTCACACCTTCCTCAGCTCTCCATACCCACATAGTATTTGTAAAGCATCAACTGTTTAGCATTTGTGTTCCCCTGATCTTATAGAAGCCTCAAAATAAGACAAGGAATTATATAGTTTTAACTCCATCTTACAGATGAAAATGTGCAACGCCAGAGGCTAAAGGAACTCACTAAAGTTAATGCCAGAGTCAAAGCAGGATCTCTGGTTGCCTGACCACAGTCAACTGCCATCACACTAGTGCCACTATCACATGGAGCCTCCATTCTAACCATCTTATTATTGGTCTCCCTTTCCGAGTTTTACCTCCTTCCAATCTGCGGCCAGATCTTGCTAAGTGCAGTCCCACTCGTATCGCTCCTTTGCCTGCATTTCTCGTCACTGCTCTCATCCTACAAAGCCCTGGGCATCTGTCCTCTGCCTTCCTCTGCCTCCCTCTGCCATCCACTCACTGCACTCTGGACACACTGGTAGCTTCTGGTTTCCTAAACTCTATTTGCTGTCCACGAGTCCTTTGCACAAGGGAATCCCTCTGCCTGTGATTCAGTCCCTTCCCCATGAACTTACACCAGGGCTGTCCCTAATATGGTCTTCCAGGTACCCAGTGGGGAAGCTGAGTCCCGGGAATGTCACTGAGGTCTCCCTTGGCCTCTGCTTGGGAGTAGACAGTGGGCGTGGGAGAGGGTGAAACTATTGCAACTCTGCATGGAGGAAGAGACCACAGAGCCCTGACCCAGGAAACGGGGTAAGGAACTCTGGGAAAGCATAAGAATGTGATTCAATGTATGGTCACATTAATCACTGTACAATGTCAAAGATGCTTTCTTATTCTCTAATTGGTTCCATAGCCCAAAGCAAATAGCTTGTTTTCCTTGTTTCATGCAGATCTTTTAGGTCCTGAAAAGGAAGAAATCAATCGAAGGAAAATCTATTGGGTACCTTGTATTGTTAAAATTTACCTTTCTACTCTAATTTTTCGCGTGCCTCTCACTTACAGAGCTGTCCTCTGATAAAGGGAGATAAGATCCTCTCCTGTTTGAATTTGCCCCAAAGGATCTGTTGTAAAAGTGGGTGGCTTCTAGACCCCATACCCGTGCTGGAAGTGGTAGGATTCTACTCTAGCCCTGACTCAGGAGCCTCATAATTCTGGCTTCAAAATTGTCCCTGAGAGCTAGGTGTAGACTTACACAAGCTCAGCGCTGGGAGGAGCCCTAGAGGACATCAAAGCTGGTACTCAAATCTTTCCTTAATGAGCAGCCATATTTGCCACAGCAGGACTCTGTGCATGTCCCATCACAAACACAGGCATAAGCTTTTAATTACCCCATGGCAACTGAACTATTTCAGAATATCCTCAGGCATCCAACGTGCAGCTGACTAATGAGTCTAAATTATTTATTCAACATTGAAATCCATACAGAATTTCTTCCACCAGGTGGCAGCCAAACCCTACTAAAGTAGTGTACATACTCCACTTTTATCTTGACCAGTTAAACACAGTAATAAGTCCATATTTTTAATCCAGTTAAGGAGTCTCACCACTGAATAGCCCCAGGAAAAGACTCCTAATGGTGAAGTTCAGATGGAGAGTTGGTACAAGTGCCATCATCAGGGTGCCAGGATTGAAACCTGCTCTAGGGTCAGTAGTGGCAGTCCAGCCCCAATTGGGTTCACATCTCAAACCAGTGACGTGGGGAAAAGGGGAAATAAGATAGCAGAGCACAAGGCATCCTGTTAGTCCTAGGCACTCCGGTTCAAAGTAGCATACATCAAAGGCCAGCTTTTGTCAGTCAGTATACTGGCTACCCCCATTCAAAGACACCGTCCTTGTGAGATGGTCATGCACACTGTGCGAAAAGACAGGCTCATATACAGTAAGAGGAGTAAACAGAGGCTACTCTACAGACCTTTCTTCTCTTCTTCCCAAAATAAAGCTCTTAAGCAAATTAAGGAAGTGCTATTAGGAAGAGGTCCAAGTATTTAATCCTTCCAAAAATAATAACCCATGCATGGTGGACAAACCATCCTGCAGGTTCAATGCAGGCGAAGAAAGGAAGATGACAGTCTGTGGCACATTTACTTCTGACACCACCATCCTTCTCAGCTGGCGAAATACAGACAATGGAAGGGAATCAAGGAAAGAAAAGGTGGTTCTTTCCTTCCCTGTTTGTTAGTTTTCCTTTTAACCAAAACTTGCCTGCTCAGCTACTTTCTCCAAGGATCCCACACAGAAGTATGCAAGAGAATAGATCAGGCAGGGCCTCAGCTGGAGAGTGGCACTCCTGAGTCTGGGTGGGACTTGGAGGCGAGGCCCAGGGGCACTCACTGCTCCTACTCTAATGGGGAGTGGAAATAGGCGACCTCCTGAGATGCTGACCTAACCAGAGGCGGAACAGGATCACTCAGAAAAGGAGTAGTCTAAAAGGTCACTCAACACATGTAGATTCTCCAATATGAAGAAAAGTTTAAAACAGGAAATGGTAAACAAACTTCAAGCACACCGCTACCTCCTTCCAACACGCACAGTGGGATCTATCACATTCTTTCCCAGTATCTAAACGCAACTGCAAATACTTCCCATCACGGTGCTTCAAGAAGCCATGTCTAATCAGAGTTTGCACAAAAGTTGAAAACTATTTCCCAAGTCACAACTGGAGAGATCACCTATATGCAAGAGTCTTTGGATTCCAGAACTTTCTAATAGCACAGCCACTAACTATATTCCAAAGCACAAGAAATGTGGCTAGTGTGACTAACGACTAAAATTTAAATTTACATAGTCACATATGTGTAGTGGTGACTGAACTGGACAGTGCAGTTCTAGAAGATTCCCATCATCACAGAAAGTTCTGAAGGAAAGCTCCAGTCTCTTTGGAAGCCACACCAGCAATCTGTCAGTATCCACAGAACTCACAAACAGAATTTTGCCTTCTCATGCTAGCATGCTCTTGCAAGCAATCTTGCAGCTTCCTCATAGTTAAATTCCTTTACTTGCAATAACAACTGAAGGAGATCAAATGCATTTCTGAGCATCATGCATCAGCACGTGGAGAAAGTGAAACTCGGGGTAGTGTTTAAGGCATAACGATCTTTCCTCCAGTTTGCTGCTGAGATGCCTGTCATCCATTCAGAGATCAGTGCCACCATTCCCTCATGCTCACCCTGGGCCTAGAGATCCTTCATGGCAAGCCTCCAGGGCACGGACCTCAGAATTCACCTTCCACCCTGACCATGGTGTCAACATGTCGGCTAGGTCCTATTAGCCAACTGGGAAATAGCATGCCCATGAGCCATGGGTCTTTGACATCCCTGGATTACAAGCACACACGTGCATACATACATGAAGGAGGAAGGTGGGCAGGGCACGTGAGCTACCCTCCAGATTTGGCCTGTTCAGCCTCTTCAGAGCCCTACACTTTTCTTCTGCTACCATCATTTAGAAATTTAAGAGCAAAAATTCCTCTTAACTTTGTTCTGGGACAAGAAACACCACCCCCTCTGCCACCCCCTTGGTCTCAAAATCAAATTTCTGCTTACTGGGTAGAAGCAGTGTTGATACTGGGTAAAAAGGCTGAGCTGTCCATGAAGAAGCATTCGTGGTTCCCACTCTTTAGTATTTTTAGTATTTTAGTTCACAGCAGTGATACTAAAATGCTGATTAACAGCTTGATGTTATCCTGCAATTGATCAGGCATTGCCATTTAAATAGCAATAGTACATAAGGCCCCTCAGACAGCATTAGCTACCCTGCTAAATGCAAATGACACGCCCTTCCCAACTCAAGTGACTCTTCACCACCATGGAGGCAAGTTTGCAAGGAAGGGAATTTCAAAGTGGGTTCTCCATTAGGACCCTGTACTGCTCATATGCAGTGCGCAAATCCAACTCTCCTTCTATGAAAACCGAAGCGCCCATTTCCACGCGGAGCAGTGAAACCTCGCCTCACTAATGCCCTCCTGTTATGTACACAGAAGTCTAGGTCCTCATCCAAACTCCATTAAGGGCAGAGACCAGATCACTCACCTGTTTGCCCTTCTCCATCTCCACTGCTGGCCACAGCTGATTCCATAGTCTCTTCTCTCATTCATCTAACTCCCAATTATTTCCTCTTTTTGGCAGGGTGGAGGGGTAGAATGCCCTGACGCCCCCATGTCCTTTTGCTTAAATTTACAAGATTTGGTTTTTGTTAATTGTACCCCAGGACGCTGTCTGATGGAGGCCAGAACGGCTCTATACCTCCTGGGCTTCCATGTCTAACAGTGTCCTTCCACAGTTGGCACCAATTCATCAGAAGACAGAATGAGCAGTGAATTCTATATGTAGTAGGAACTCAATGCTTGCTTGGGAGTTACAGTGTGAGACTTCCAGTATCAGCCTTTGGCTAACTGGAAGGATGGGATGCAAATATTCTGCCCAACTCTCCGAGCTTTGTCCTCTCTGATCTCAAAGAAAAAGAAACAAAGTTTGGTTGTTAATGATTTAGTTAAAGGCAGAAGCAGAGTGCTCTGGATAAGCAGAGAGAAGGAAGGAACTTTACCTGGCACAGAAGCAGCTGTCCCTGGGCTGAGGGGTGTCAGGGAGAGGGAGGAGTAAGACCTCGGAGAGGACTGTGTGCTGCTGCTGCAGAGATGGGCTCACTGGGTCCATTCACTCCAGCAGAGAGCTCTAGGACATAAGGATGTGTAGACAAAGACAGTCAGGCCTCAGTGACGAGCTCCAAGGACAGAGGAGGGAAGAGTAGGCATTCTATTCTATGTAAGGATCAGACCCCTGGACAGGCCCTTGGAATAACACAGTGAATTTCTTGCCTGCCTAGAGGGAGGCAACCTGGAGTCCACATTAGGCTGACTTAGAGAACACAAATAAAGGTGATACAGGGAGGATCGGGAGGCTGAGGTAGGAGGATCGCAAGTTTTAAACCAGCCTCAGTAAATAGCAAGACCCTGTGCAACTTAGCAAGACCCTGACTCAAAAAAGTCTGGGACTGTGTCTCAGTGGTGAAGTGTTCCCTGGGTTCAATCCCTAGTACAAATGTATAGTGACATTTCTCACCTTATCTGAGCATGTGAGCCTAGCTTATGTGTGCCATGGGTATTAAATAAGTGGGAAGCATGCAGGGTCAGTTCCCATAGTAACACAGCTTTGGCTCTGAGCTCCTGGTGGGACTGATAGTCTCTTGGTTTGATCAGGAAGAGCAGAGCTGTATTTCTGAGACCCAGGAGCAGTGACACTATGACACTATGCATGTGCCCCAGACTTCATAGGGTGATCTTATGATGTTATTCCTTGCTCAAGGTCGGGAACAGAGATCATGCCTGCTGCTTTTTTTTTTTTTTAACATTCTTGGAAGTCTAAGGACAAATTTATGATGTATGATGAATCTTCCCAGAACAAATGGCACTTTCTCACCTCTGAGCCTCTGGTGATTTACTACAACCACCTTGTAACTCAAGGGTCAAAGAATCAAGGAAACTGAGGCCTCCCTTTTCACCTTTTAAATTAAAATCTACAAAGAAAATTTCAAGGTGAGAAAAGACATAGAACTCTATCAGTATATAACACACAAGATAAGGAAAGTGATGTAAGGCTCTTAGTAAAAGAAATGCTGCCATTGTGGAGGCAGCCGCCTTATTTATAGCCCACACTCCTAACCCCTTGGTCACCAGAAGGAGAAAGCTGTGCTGCTGGAGCAGGGCAGGGAACACCACGAGAGCCCACAGAACAATTTAAATTTATTTATTGGTGCATGTTAATGAGAACCGTGGGCTTCCTGGTGGCACATCCACACATGCATATCAATAATGCAGTCACCATCTCGCCCAACATCTCGCCCAACACCTCCCCTGCCCCTCTCCTGCCCCTCCCCAGCTCACTTTCCTCTTCTGGTAATGCTTCTCTTCTAGTTCTATAACATTCCCTTTTCTCTTTTCTCTTTTATTCCCTCTAGCTTTTCTTTCTTTCTATGTCTGGCTTATTTTAAGTAACATGATGTTCTTCACTTTCATCCGTCTCCTACAAATGACATAATTTCATTCTTCTTTATGGCTGAGTAAAACTGTGTGTGTGTGTGTGTGTGTGTGTGTGTGTGTGTGTGTATTCCCAGCTGATTCCATAGCCTGGCAATTGGCACTGTGAAGTGATAAACAGCGGCACACACACGAGCGAGCATGATTTCGGAGGTAGGGATATAGACAGACCATACGGTGCTTCAATTTTTCGTTTTCTGAGGAACCTCCATATTGATTCCTCAGAATAATTTTACATTAAGCCACCAAGTTGGAAAAGAAAGGTCAGAAAGGCGTGATCATCAAGTGCCCAAACGAGGGGGACAATGTGCACCACAGGTTGAGCTCACAATTTGCAGAGCATCTATTAACAGGGCTGAAAAGCCACCTAGACAAATGACCCGAAATGTGGCCTGAGCAAGGCTACTATGGCGAAGGCCCATTGTGTCGCAGAAATGCAGGCTCAGAGAGGCACTGTCTCCTGAGGTCAGGGTTCAGGCCAGCTGGCATCTGGTTCCTGCTGCTCAGTCACCACCCCCTCTGACTGACCTGCGCCTTTGCAGTTCTCATACTCCACCCCCTGATCACCCCCAGAACCCACCTTTTGGAAGTGCAGCCAAATCTGAAGGGAGGCAGAGAGTAGACAGTGGTTTCCCTTATCTCCCAGATGTCACGTCCAGAGAGGGAGTGAAGATGCCTTCAAGAAGTTCCGCATCTGTGATAAAGGGACAGATGATCAGCACGGCCAGCCACCAGGAGAGGTGGCTTGAAAACACAGAGGGCATGCTGCTTTAGGGAAAAAGAAACTTGAGAGATGGCAGAGCAAAGGTGGGCAGGCATCAGACCAACCAGGGTTAGTCTAAAATCTCCTGGGTCCTCAGCTAAAGGTGGAAGATTCCAGAAGCTCAATGATCAGAACTGTAGGGGAAGGGAAGTAAATCTGCATTATTTTTTATTTTTAGCTACTTTCTTGGATGATTTGTGAAGCATCTAAGAGAAAGGCCCTGAATGCACCTCAAAAGACAGGATACAGACAGGGCAAAAGATCAGAACTATAATTATAAATTTGGGATGAGTTTTAACTTCCTAATAAAATGCAGGCAACTGACACTCAGCATCCACATACCTTCCTCTTCGTGTGAGTTTCGGTGGGTGCAGGTCCACATTACCCAGTGTTGGAGACAAGCATGTACCTGTTCCCTACCTCTATCCTCTAGTGACTCGGGTGTACACATCTGCCAGCTGGGTCAATGTGATGCTTCTGTTGAGGACTTTTCAGGGGGAGGCTCAGATGCACAGAGTTGGGAAGTAGTTCATAGCAATGGCTGTGCAAGGGCTCAAGTTCCCAGGGTGATGTCCTACCTAGACTTTGCTTTGGGTGAGAACCTGACTTCTGCAGAGTGATTTTCCAAGTCTGAGTTTTCATTCCTACCTGAATCTATGAGCTACTCACATATTTTTTAGTAAATTCCTTTGCTGCCTAAGTTTATAAGACTTAGAAAAAACAAAAACAAAAACAAATAAACAAACAAAAAAAGGACAAAAACATATCCATGACAAATTCCTCTGGATATTGGAAAGAAGATAATACAAAGAAAAAAGAGACAGGAGAAATCACAAAGAGCAAAGGGCCAAAGGATGACTGAGATGAGGGCTCAGGAGAGAAGCAGCCCGTGGAAGAGCGAGCTCACTGAAGGGAGAGAAGCAGCCATCTCTTGCTCCGTGCTCCCCGATTACCTCGCTCACAGTTTCATCTTGGGCAGCATCACACTGTCTTAATTATCCCCCCATTAGATTACTGTTGCCAGCAGAGTAAAACCCACCATGTGGGCCCTGCTGCATCTGTACCTCCCAGGCCGTCCCCAGCAGGTGTTCCAGAAAGTGTGAGGGGGCTAGCGACAGAGGAAGGCAAGAGGGACACTTGAAAAAATGTAAAAGGCATAGAACAGTGGCATCCAGGGGCACCAACTAAGCCAGCCTCTGTGCAGGTCTTCCCTCCCTGGGGTATTGCCCAAGGGTGCCTGGGTTCCCGCCACAGCCACGCCCCAAGGTGGGAAGTGTGTCTGCTTGCTGCATTCAAAGATGCTCCTTTCCAAGTTACTCCCTCCCTACTGTCCTCCAAACCAATTTATACCATTTACACTTTTAGGAAAGACAGTGAGAGTCTTCGATTCCAAGCAGCTTTCTGTCCTGCAAGGTACACTGAGGCTAAAGGAGGCTATGGCTTCATCAAGTGCCTGAAATACAAGAGAGGGGGAAACAACAAAACAGAAACATATCTCCAAAAGGTCTCTTGAAATGCCATTCCCACTATTCCCAGGGGCTTATGAGTGCCATGACAGCCGTGGTGCTTCACCTGTGTCACCCCCAGCATCGGCATGGAGCAGCACGCTTTGCACACAGAATGTGTGCTTAATGCTCATCATAAAAAGTGTTCAAGCAGAGGAAAGAGTTCAGTAGAGAGCGAGCTTCTCAGTGGAGAAACTAGGAACGATTGCCTTAGTTACACACTCAGCCTGTGCCTAGGAGTGTAAGACCCTCTCAGAGAGCAGGAAAAGCGCAGAAGGTCGAAGAAGAGCCCCTTTCTGCCAGGCAGAGGCCACCAAGCAGACAGTGCATGTTCATGGCTCCATGCTCAGCCTTACAGAATATGTTTCCTGCAGCGAATCCATTCTTGACCTACTGTGTGTACTTGTGAGGGAAGCAGATAGATTGTTTCTTAGTTTAGATCTCCAGACCGAGAGGAGCCAGACTCTAACCTGATACGATGACAACTGCATAGCACTCAGTGATCCTAGAGACCGTGCCAGATGCATTAGTCACATGGAACTTTCTGGTTGTCTATGGACTTTAAGAAGAAGGAAGCAAATATATATTCCGTGACCAGAAGAGCAGACTGAGGCAGGAACAATTATGCTCGAGTCCTGCCCCAATATTCCATTTTCTCACACATTTTCCAAGTGTCCTTCCCATGAATCAAGGGCAAATGATTTTTCTGGGGAACACAATATGAGTAAAAGGGATGGGCTCAGTTCCAGGCTGAGGTAAGTGGAAGGTGCTCATTCCTTCTGTGGGAAAGTCCGAGGAAGAGGATGTGCTTTCCAGGTGATGGAGCAATAAGGTGGTCATCCTGAGCCCCTGTGTGCATACTCAGAGTGCCCGCCAGCCGCCCAGTGGTGGACATGTGCTCTGAGTGACAAATTAGCCTTGTGGCAGTGCAGTAGGATCTGAGGTCATCTCCTAGTACCATTGCAGCTAAGGTACCCCTTGCTACCTGTGCTAGACTCATGGCAGGCTTCCCTCCTCCTCAAGGTTCACACTGCTCGCATCGCCCCTGGTCAGCCTTTTTTAAACACATAGTAACCAACATCAGAAGCTCACACCTGCCCAAGGAACCTGCAAAACGACATCACAGTTAATCTGGGTCACTTTATGCTCTGGACTTTTGTCACTTCTCTAGACAAATTCTTCCACCTGCATTAGAGAAAGCTTTGAGTGAGCTTGGGTAAGAGAATGGTGGAGAAGGTTGACAGTTCCCTCAAGTCTGGGGCCAGAAATCCAGGAGTCTCCTATATTATCAATGGCAAGAGCTTCTTTGGCTACAACAGGCACCCAGTTCTTTATTCTGTTCTACAGGAACTTGGGCATGTATAATTTTGTAAGCCACAAATTTCCTGGTCACCAGGAGTTCCCACATCTGGACTGTCTTCTCCCATGACAAGAGAGAATGATCAAGTCCCACAGCCAGGCCAATGAGTACCAAATGGTCCCCAGGGTGCTTTGGCCCTATCAAGGCAGCTCTTTGCTATTTGAGTAAAATTAGGATTTTACTGTAGGCCACTAAGGGCCATGGGTAGAGAGGATGGGGTTGAAGAGAAACATACTCAATGGCTATGGCGGTACAGGGCTGCTTCTCTGAAGTTACCAAGTCTAACACTCCTTCACAGTTGCACTTAAATGCTCGATTTTCAACACTAAGCATTCAGAATATTAGTATAAGAGGAACATTGCATTGAAGTTCTAATGTGTACTTTATAAGTGAAAAATATGAATAAAAGTCATCTTTGGAACTGCAAATGGTATTTACATATCAGGGAAGAAAGGAGAAATAAAAGGAGATACACATAAAGCATGGAAGGGTCATGTTTGGAAGGAGATGAGGGAACAGGAGTGTGGAGGGATGCATCCCTATTTTATAGACATACAAAATTGAGACTTAGATGAATGTGTCCAGTTAAGGTACTTAAATTGCAAAGTAAAACTACATCTTCCTTACTCCAAAGTGCAAGTTCTTTTCACCAGCATTTGATAATTTTACCTGTTAAGAGTCCTGCATTAATACATATTAATATAATTAACATTATTGTATTATTTAGTGAACATCATTATTATTCCCCTATCAACATATATCCTGTGTTATACTCTTCTCCAAGTTACAATGAGTATATCCGCAAAAAAATCCTACATGGGAAAAAATTACATTAACACACCTATGAAAGGAAATGTTTCTACTTTCAGCTACAAATGCCTAGGAAAGGTCAAAGCTGAGTGCTGTGCTTCATTAAAACTTTCCAACCAGGTAAAGTTGCCCAATAACCACGAACATTGAACAAACCAACATCCCATGCTGAGAAAGGACATGGATCGCTGACTCATCTGGTAAGTTAAAATCTCACTACACTAAACTATAGACTACTTTCTGACCAGTGGAACTTGATTTGAACAACTATTCACAGACTGATGGATTTGCTTCTCTTCCATTCAGAGGAAATTTTAAAACATTACTTAGTATAACCAGTGTGAAGTCCTCTTTCTAGTGGATAAATCTCTTGTCACTTCCAGTCAACTATTTAGTAAATTTCATTCATGAGGTACATGTACTTCTCTGGAAAGTAAGCAAATAAACTCAGAATTAAGAGATCTTTTTAAAAGTTCTGGTGAGTCATGTTTTGTTCTTAGACATACCAATTACTTCTCCCTATCTTGGGTATAGGGGTGGGCTTCCAAAATCTTTTGTTCTTCTGAACTTTTAGAAATAGGCAAGAAACTAATACCAATATCATGAGTACACGTGTCCCTGCTGACCTAGGAAAAGATCAAAATTAAAAATTTAAAGAATGGTTTCTACCGAACATGTATTGCTTTCATGCCTTGTAAGTTGAAAGATCTCAAGTCAAACCACTGTAAGTCAGGACAGACCCACACATACTATATTCAGCAAGGTAAAATTCACAATGTTTGGCACCTAATAAAATGTTTCCAGGCATGAAAAGAAGCAGAAAATTATAACCTATAATCATGATGAAATTATGCTAAAAGAAATAGACCCAAAATAGCAGACAAGAATGTGAAAACCCATTATATATAATTTAATTCCATGTATTTAGAAAGGCAGGGGAAAATGTGTGCATATTAAGGTACAGAAGATATAGAAGAGACCCAGATATGACTTCCAGATATGAAAAAAATCAGTGCTTGACAGGACAAAATGAATGGGATTAAGTACAATCACAGAAGAAGGAAAAATCAGAAAACTTGAAGACACAGTATTAGAAACTGCCCAAAATGAAACATAGAAAGAAAAAGTACGTAAAGCATCAGTGACTATGAGACAACTTCAGAAGGCTAATGGAAGTAAAATTGGAGCCCTTGAAGAAGAGAAGAAAGGAAAGGAGAGACAGAGAAACACACTTGAGAAATAGCATAGCGGATGAAGCCTGTTCCAATTTGATGGGAACTGTATGCTAATGAACTCCAAGCGCAAGATGCACAAGGAAAGCTATGGTAAGGCACCCAATCAAGATGCTTAACCAGTGGTGAAGAGAACATCTTCAACAAACTAGAGACCCAAGAGGCACATGTGTAGACGAACAGAGATAAGAATGATAACAGATTTCTCCAACATCTTTAAAGATGTGGACCAACATCTTTAAAGAAGTCATGGAACAAACTGTCAGCATGTAATTCTATACTCACCTGTCACAAATAAAGGCAAAGTGTTAAGGTTTGGATGAAAGGTATGCCCCAAAAGTTCATGTGAGACAATGTAAAAATGCTCAGAGGTAAAATGATTGGATTATGACAGCCTTAACTCGATCAGTGAATTAATCCCCTGTTAGGGATTAACTGGTAACTATAGGCTGGTAGGTCATGGCTGGAGGAGGTGGGTCATTGGGGGGTGTGCCTTTGGATATATATTTTGTATCTTGAGAGTGGTCTTTCTCTCTCTCTCTCTTCCCTCCCTCCTTCCCCCCACCCTCTCTCTCTGTGTGTCTTCCGCTCCCCCCTTCTCCTTCCTGGAGCCATTTCCCTCCGCCATACTCTTCCAACCTGATGTCCTGCCTTATCTTCAGCCCTAAGGATAGAGCCAGCTTTCCATGGACTAAGACCTGTGAAACCATGAGCCCCCAAACAAACTTTTCCTCTTTAAATTGTTGTGGCTAGGTCATTTAATCACAGCAATGAAAAAGCGGACTAAAACACAAAAAAAGGACTGTTTAGACACATCAACACTGAAAGACACATCATCAGCCATTTAAAAAGAGAAATGCTGAAGGAAATGCTAAGGATTAACATGGAAAATTATGTGGTATGGAAATGCAGATCCATCCCAAAAAAAGTATGAGCATTGGAAACGATAAATATTTGTGCAAAATGTAGTACTGGGTTTTCTTATTTTAGAAATATTTTTATAAGACAAGTGACCATTGAAAACCAAAATCATGAGGCTGGAGCGATGGCTCAGCAGTTACAGTGCTTGCCTGGGATCCGCAAGTACGTGAGTTCAAACCCCAGCACCACCTACACAAGGAAGTCTCGGAGCAACAAATGCCATGTGAAAAACTAAATGAATTTGATTCTGTCTTTCTCTCTCTCCCTCTCTTTAAAATGAAAGAAAGAAAGAAAATAAAAACCAAAATCATAATGTATCATGGAGTTTTTTACAACATAAGTAGAGGCAAATGTGTGATAGACACAGCATGAAGGCCAGGAAGGGAGGCAGAAGCACACCATGGTCAGGTTGCCATACTTAGTGAGGTGGCATGATGCCATTTGCAGGTAGACTGTCGAGGGAAACATAACCAATTGCTTAAAAGAAAATCAGTGAGTATCACGGAATAATGTAGTAATATGGCAACAAATAAGATTAAACTTAAATAAAATACACAGCCACTCAAATATAATGCGTAAAAAGAGGAACCAATAACAAATGTTACAAATTGAAAACAAATAGTAAGATGATAAATGCATATCCAACCACAGCAATAACTGATTCTATGTAAATATCCGAAACACCCTAATGGAAAGACAGAGGGTCAGACAGGACAAACAAGCAAGAACAACTGTCTACTATCTAGAGGAAAGCCACCTTCAATATGAAGTTGTTTGTGTCCATCACAGCAGACTGAGCCAGTCCTAACAGACCATGGTCCTGGCTCTTGGTTTTCTTCTTAGCCTCTAAAAAGCCATGGCCTCCAGTAACTATGGACTTTCCCAAAGAGTAATGTCAAGTCTCTCTGTTCTTCACAATAGCCTCTAAAATGTCCCATGTTACTCCTGGTTACTGGATTCATCACTTATAAAAATGTCCAACAAATATTTCCAGGAAGGATCCCATCTTAATAGCCTTATCAAATATCTGTGATATATCAGATGATGAATGATCAGAAACTGCAATTCATGCTACAAAACTGATCATTCTTTCTCCCAACAAAAAGGCCCATCTTCTGATTTCATTCATGAGTTCGTTGAACAAGTAGATAAACCAAGAACCTAGCCACTATGTCATATATGTGGTGTACACAGGTATATGGTATGAAACAAGCTTGGATAGCTTTTATACCCCTGAAACTTAAAATAGAGGACCCAGACTATAAACAAAATATGATCTCATGTTGTCTAAAGTGGTGCAATGGAACAGAACACATTAAGGGGCAGTCGTGAAGCAAAACCATGGCTAAGGAAGTCTTCATCAAGGACTGACATTGTAAACAAGACCTGAGTGTGAATTAGCCACCAGCAAAAAAAGACATTTCTAAGCCAGGAAGGAGGGCATGTGTGAAGACAAACAGAAAAATTCTGATGTGTTTCAGGGACTTGAAGAATAAGATGAGCAACTCGAATTGAAGTAGGAGGGGTAAACTGAGGCTGGATCATGCAGGGTCACAGGAAATAGATCTAATTTTCCTCTGAGTACAATGGGAGCTCAGCAAAGCAAGTAACTGGAAGGGTTGCCAGTGTGAATTAATTTGTATTTTAAGGCACTCTTTCTTGCAAGTCTATGGAGAAGGGGTTATAGCAGCATAGGAGTAGAGAGGGAAATGGTAATGTTCAGAGGTTTATATATAAGCTGTGAGGGAGAAGAATCAAGGTTGAACCAAATGGGTGGGTGATACAAAGATAGAAAAGACAAGATGGGTTCCAAGTTAGGCCATGGGACTCAGGAATGCTGGCTGAGATCAGACTAGGTCTGAAAGTTTGAGAGACATCAGGGCTTCTCCTTGCTCAGGAGCCCGTATGTACAGAAAGATAAAGAACTGAGCCTGGAGCAGTAGCTCTCTGAGTTAAGATCAGAAGTTAAATCTCCTAGCTACAAAATATGTCTTTGATAATGTCCAGTGCATCTAGTCCCAGATATGACTCCTCCTCTTCTCCTCTCCTTAGGACAGCTCTGAATGACCACCTGACAAAATCCCATCCAGCTCACCCAGGCAAAATCGCAAATTCCCTTGCACCAAGTTAAAAACTCATGCAGCAAACCAACTAGGGAGATAGACAATTAGAAACTTTTGTAAAATGAAGGTCAGGTCTAGTAGCCTATCCAGTTCTATTGCTTCCTTCCAACACTGAACAACAGGTTTGGCAGGCTGAATTGCTTCCCAGGTAATCAATCTAATCTGTCATTGTTTAATGTCTCTGCCTCACTAAACCCAGGCTCATGTGTCACCATAACCTCCTCCACGCAGAGGAAGGTGTTCCCAGCTTCTAATCCACATTAGCAATCTTGAACTTGGTTGACAGCCAGTGAAGGAGGAATTTAAAGACAAGGTCAAGTCATCTTCAATTTGAAAGATCTGGAATAGTCACCATATTTGTGAACTTGAGTTTGTTTCTCTAAAAGGACAGAGGGATATGCTGGCCAGGACATGACCCTACCTTTATACACTCTGTTCACCAGACCTGGAGGGTACCTGTGAAATGGGATACAAAGAAGGGTTCACAGCTGAGGAGGGAGAGCCCAAGTCTTGAAAGTAACTGTGGAATGTGGGGACCAGGCCTGGGGATAAGACAGGACCCTCCTCCTACAGGCAGAGCTCTCCTGTCAAGGCAGGTCTTGTAGGAGCCCAGGGTGGTGGTGGTCAATCCACCAGTAGAGATGGTGCAGCCTTAGGACATCAAAGGAGGAACAAAGACCTTGCCAGGGGCACTTCCTGCCTCTAGCTGAAGCTGCCTGGCTGGCTATCGGTTTGTGACCTCTGTTCCAGATCCCACCTTGGTGACACTGGAGCTGTGGCATATCTGCCTGGCAGCCTATTTCTGTAAAATGAACAACTTCCTGGCGCCCTTTGGGCTTGAGACAAAAACAAACCAAAAAACCCCACATAGATCAATAACCAACCAGAAGCGGCTTTATTGCAAATTTGCCCTTTCAGTTTTTAAAAATGTAGATCTTTAAATTACAAGGCTGCTTTTTTTCTCCTGACACTTGGAGAACAGTTGAATTATAGTGTTGGTGCTCTGTAAATTCTGAAGATTCTGAAATTATACAGAACTGTGATTCTCAGAGGACTTTTTGGGAGACCCATGCTTGCAGTGACACACAGAATATAATCGCAGAAACAAGAACATACAAAACAAAAATAACAGTGAAAACTCCAAGACAAAATGCACCGCAAGGTTAGTAACTGATGCTTTGAGGAAAAATGCCATTTCCCCATTTCTAATCATTCTGTGTGCACCACTATGCTCCTAACACATTTGCACTCCTATTATGAAACATTTGTTTTACTTTTTAAAAAGTTTAAAAATTCTTCTGCTTGCCTATCCACACTCCTGTTCAAAGAATAGATATAATCTAAATCTTTATTCTAAATATACTGTCAACAAAAGGCTAGTAAAGCTCCTACATACAAACATAGTAATTAATTAAATTTAATTTTCTGAATTAAATTTATCCAAATCTAAAAGAACAGAACTTATGGTAAGAACATGCGGATCCATTTTTTTCCCTACTTTTTATTTAGAGATAATTATAGATTCACATCTATAGAAATAATAAGAATAGTAAGAAATAATACAAAGCTGGGTGTGGTGGTGCACACCTGGAATCCTAGTGGCTTAAGAAGCTGAGGCAGGAGGATCACAAGTTCAAAGTCAGCCTCAGCAACTCAGGGAGGCCCTAAGCAACTTAGCAAAATCCTGTCTAAAAATTAAAAAAAATAAAAAATAAAAAGAGCTGGGAATGTAGCTCAGTGGTTAAGCACCCTGGGTTCAATCTCCAAGTACCAAAAAAAAAAAAAAAAAAGTATTAATACAGAGCGATCCCAATACCTTTTTCATAGTTCACTCCAGGGTAACATCTAGAATGACTCCAGGTTGACATCACACCAGGAAACCATGTACCGCCCTCAAGTGCACGCAGGTACATTTTAATTCTATGCAACTTTACCTCCCAGGCGGGCTTGTGGAGATTCAACCATGTCCATGTTCAGGATAGGTCCCCCACTGTCACCACCCTTTGTAGCCATGGCGGCCCCCCTGCCTTGCTTTCTAACTCCTGGCAACAGGGATCAATTTCTGGCCAATGAGCAATTATTAATCCCTTGTGTGCCAAGCACTATGCCAAGCACTGTGATCGAGCTGATCCAGTAAACAGTGCAGCCCAGTGGTCAGGAGGGTGGGCTGGAAGCAGCCTATGCTGGGTGGCCTTGCAAAAGTCTTTAAACTCTCTCTGCCACAGTATTTTCTACAATAAAAAGATGCCAATAGGAGAACGGAAGCTGCTAAGAAGAATTCAATCAGTTGACATTTGTGAAGCAAGTAGGAAGTTCCCGGCTCTTGGGGATGGATGGATGTGGCCATGAGTGAACTCGTCCTGCGGGGAACACGCACAGCTCTCATCAGGTGAGCCTGCTCTGAGTGACGTGGTGGAAAAGTCATCACGGTGCCAGGAAGGGAGCAATTCCTTCGAGCTGGGATGCTGACACAATTTTCCCGGGAAAGAGAATGCTTGGGTGGGGCTTTGAAGTCTGCGCAAGACGTTGACAGAAACAGAGGAGAAGGAAAGACATTTGGGCTGGCAAAACAGCTCGGCCTGCTACCCTGAGCACGCGCAAGCATGCCACACCGAGAGAGGATTCAAAGTCGAAATGAAAGTCTGCAAGGTGACTAGAGGGACAGAATGGGGCAGATGCCATCATAAAGCCTGAGTGGGGGTTGGGGCCCAGTTTTGAGGGACCTTGAGTGCCACAGTACAGTTAGTGGCACAGCTCTGCAACCCTGGAGCAGACTGGAGGGGAACAGGAAGAAGGGGATACCTCTGGAACAGGCCCCCCGGGAGCAGGGAATGGACCAGAGTGAACGTCTTTCTAAAGCACAAAACCCACACAGTGCAGATTCGCTGTGTGGCAGCAGTGATGTGCCCACAGAGCCACCATTCTTCTTAGAAGCATCAAATCTTGACTGTGTGGGGCAAGGGCATTAGGAGTCATGACGCTGTCGCACACCAGAACCGGCCTCCGGCCTGCCAGGGCAGTTTCCACTTTAGCCAGGTGCTCTCAATTCCCTCCACGAGCAACCTCAAACCATGCTCTCTGGAGGTTTCCAAAGTCAGGCCCTGGGCAGAGACTTCGGAGGCTCCCACTGTCTGTGCCAGACCACATTGCTTGTCTGATCACCCAGCCATCTCCCTCCTGCAGACGCAGCCAGTCTTGGTCTCTGCACGTTTGCCTGGCTCAGGCCCTTTCCCTTCATTCCTGGGACAGCTTCTCTTCCTGGTTGCTTCCTGTGACCCTGACCTCCCTCTCCAGGTCCTGTGCTGATCTCTGCCTGTCTTTCACAAAGCATTCTTGCCTCTCAGGACCCAGGTCTCCCAGTGACCCATTGCCACTTGACTTGGGTATGGCACATAGAGCAAGAGCAAAACACCTTGTGCTTCTGCTTTGAAAAATGTTCTCAATCAGGCACCTTCTTCTGATTATTTCTCATTATGCAGAAAGAGGGAGGAAGAACAAGAGCACAGTTTCACTTGCTTAACCTACTTATGTGGCTAACAGGCTGGAAAAAATACCTATTCAGGGGCTGGAGCAGTGGCTCGGCGGTTATGGTGCTTGCCTGGCATGCACAAGTACACGGGTTCAAACCCCAGCACCCACGTACACAACTAAGTGTCAGAGCAACGAAAGCCACCTGAAAACATCAATAAAAATTGATTCACTCTACCTCTCTCACTGTCCTCTCTTAAAAAAAAAAAAAAAAGAAAGTATTCGGTAGCAGCATCAGGCAGGTCTCCTTTTGCTCTCGTACCCAAGAAAAGAAAAGGAAAGGATTTTGGGAGAAAAGGCTAAGTGGGTGGTGGTGGCTTATGGTTTGGCTCCAAAAACTAAGAAACCAAAAAATACAATAAAATACACTTGTCTTTTCTCTAAATGAAGCCAAGTCTGCCAACTAGTCAGAAGATCATAAAGATAAAGCATAGTCAGAGGACTTAGAAACAAATCCCCCAAGGACCCCGCAACACTACCTGTGTTGTTCTGCAGATGACAGAGCAGACTGTCTTCTGGGCCAGTGCTTTAAATTCCATGACAAACCTCCCTTACTCATGGTTCATGTGTGCAAAATGACTTAAGGGCACGTGTGGTCCACACAATGCCTTCCCAACTCAACACACCCGGGTGTCCTCCCACGCCCATGGGAACCTTAGATAGAATTCACTTGCAGCCGTTGCATCAAATTCTTTCTGTAAATAAACACAGCACCCAACTATATCGTTAATTTTAAAAAGTCATAACAAGAAGCCAAGACTGAAAAAGCAAGCGAGAAAGCTAACGTCTTTCTAACGTCACAGTCCAAGCCCAGCAAATTTAATAATGTGTTTGAAAAAATGCCAGTATTTTCAAATTCCTGAAGTCCCTCCACAAACCCTTTTGCGCTATCAGACACTATATATTTCAGAGCGTGTACAAAGGTGACACCCAGTCAGTGGGTGATTTTGCTTTTCTGTGCTATACCCTGGTGGAGGACAGCCAGGCAGCACAAGGAAATACAACTTAAATGATGACAGAGAAGGACGATTTGTCTTGAATTTAATATGACAGGACGCTCTATTAAGAGCTCTGTTAAGACACTTCAGGAAAGAAAGGACAAAAGGTCATTTCCTTCCTTATGGAGGCCCCCACTTTCAGCCCCACAGTGATTTTAGTGGACTTGATTTTTGAAACGAAGAGCATCTCAAACTGACATATTTACAAATCACCCGACATGCTTTTAAAATGGGTGCTCTGGGTTCCTCCATGGACCTGCCAATTAAGATTTCTGGAGATAGGGAATTGGAAGTCATGTTTTAACCAAATTTCCTAAGAAATTGTGGGGTTTAAGAATACTCTGAGAAAATTTTAGGTCAAAAGAGACAGAAACGCCTGGGATACCTGGGTAGGAACACACGGGAGCTGAGGCTTCAGAGGACAGGACCAGCCCTTGGAAGGCTCTAGTCCCAAGGGAGAGAGCTTGGTCTTTATCCAGACAGTGAGGGGCCACTGTGTGGTTTCAGGCAGGGCAGTGGCATGGTAAGCTGTAAGGCTCACAGCTCTGTGGCCACCCTCTCCAGGAAGCCTCCAGCCCAGTGCAGCAGTTTCCTGCTCCTCTGGGCTCCGCAGTGGCTCTCACACCTCCTCTCGTGCCAATGACAGCATGGGATGGGCACGATCCATTGTAATATCATTCTTATCTTCTCTCCACCAAAAGCTTCTGGGCAAGGAAGTGACTTGCCCATGGTGCCTGGCACACTGTAGTTGTCCCATAAGTGTTGAACCAAGCAAACTATCCAGTTCCACTTAAAACCGTGTCCCCACCAACTGGTGCCACTTTTTCAAAAAGAAAGCAACGTCACTGAGCCCATTCCTTGTTCAAATGACTTAGAATCCTTCACTTTCTGCAGAGAAACCAAGTCCACCCTACATAGAAAATACCAGTCTTTTGGAAGGAGTAGAAAGAAAATGTCAGATGCCTGAAGTTTTGATCATATTGCTATGAAGTTAGTTTGTATTTCAGAGAAAATAAAGCTCTCACGGCCCTCTGAGGTTCATGTATAGACAAAACCTTGCAAAAACCATTTAAAAGACACAGGAAAATGTACCAATAGCAGATTGTAGCATGAAAGCACCTGGTGTCCAGAGTCTTTCAAATCCTAAAAGCAAAACACCTGACTTCTGGTCAGAAGCAACCCCCACCGCCTGCTCAAGCACCTGTTGTCGCGGGTCCAGCCCTCCCACCCTTCTCCCAAGCAGGCAGAGGCAATGAGAATTTTGTAATTTTGATTTTTTTTTTAATATAAAGAGGGCAAGGAACATTCCCTGAACTAGGAATCATAAAGGTTCACTCCTGTGAGATCTCTGCCAACACAATCCCTTCCCTTCTTGGAATCAAACTGATATGAAGTGTGGAAATGTGACAGTAAGCGGGTGCTTTTACTGGTGACCTCCTCGGGGCTGGTGCTATGCTCCTTGCAAGGAGTTCTCACCTCGTTCAGTTTACCTGGCATCCTAGGTTCTTTGAGCTGCTTTCTTCATCGTCTGATGGCAGCTCTGAGCACTGAGGCCTTCACTTGGGACTTTGGGGCTCATTAATCCCGAGTCTCAGAGATAGCCCAGGGACCAGGCAGGAGCAGAAGGGCGAATAGGCATTCGGGGAACCCTTGTTGGTTCCAGAAGTCATCTTCCACCGCCCCCACTGGAGGGTCTCAGAGGAAATCACAACCAAGCCCCTTGCCAGGGGCACCCAGAGTGTGGGTGAGCCCCTCCGCACTCGCCCTAGGAGACCCCGAGACAGACGCCAGCAGCTCCGCACTCAGGCCCCTCTCCTCCCCTCCAGCCTCAGCTTCTTCGGCCTAGGGGAGGGGCCCGGCAGCGCACCTGAGCTCCTGGCGCGCCCAGCTCCCAGGCCTGCAGCTGCCTCCCCTCCTGGTGGGCCTTGCCCTGGGGGTGGGGGAGAGGGGCGCGCGCTCGGGCTGCGCTCCCCCCGCGCGTGGGGCTCTGCACACCTGCCCTGCCCGCGAGGCTTCATTAGGCTGCGCCTGGGCAGCCCTGCGGACTGCGGTGGGATCCAGCCATGGAGCCCAGGGAGGATCCCTGCAGGGAACCGCGGGGTGAGTGCGCAAGCGGGGCGAGTCTAAGGGCTGGTGGAGACCAGGAGCTCTCTGGCCACTTGCAGGTGTTAGACGCCTAAGATCTGGGGTAAGCGAATGTGCTGTAGTGGGGCAGGGAGGTGGCCACAGCTCTCAGGGGTGAGAAACCGCCCGGCCGGGTGACACCCGCAAATCACTCCAATAAGACACACGTTTGTTGAGCACCTACTCTGTGCCAGGCTTATGGCTACACTGCACGCATTCCAAAAATGCCAGAAGGCTAATTGGCGCCTCCTTCCACCAACCTCACACCTCACACCGGAGGCTGCGCACCCTCTCCTGCCCTTTCGGCAGGTTGCCTGTTTTTTTTCCCCCAGGAACAACTGGATAAAGCACCAGAGCCCGGATTTGCCCTCCCACTTTACATAAAGTTAGAAAACCATTTCTTACTACCTGTGTTGCTTGCAATTCCATTCAAATAACAATGGCCCTTTCTCTATCATTCATTTACCAAATTTTGCAATTTTATTGGCAATGATACAGCAGGTCCCTTGGCTTAAAGGTTCTGTGGTTATGAGTAAGTCCGGAAGTGAAGGGGAGTGCCGGGTGACCTGGGAAGAACTCCAGCTGGGGACTGAGAACCCAGAGCGCATCCCCTGTGCTGTGTGATCTTGGGCCAATCACTCAACTTTCTAATCCTCCTTTCTTCATCTGGTAGCAGTGTCTTTCTTTCAGGGGTTAAATGCTTACTGAATTCAAGCTTTGAAAGGTGCTAACTTAGCACCATGCCTGGAACATGGTGAGCTCCTGTGGAATTGATTGGAATGTGCGATGGGGGATTTAGTTCCAAAGGGGCTCTTCTTCCCTGGGACGGTTGGCCTAGAGGAAAAGAGGTAGAAAATGTGGGGAGGATGTGGAGGCATGGGTTGAGGAGGGATGGAAGGGGAGGGTGCTTGCCCTTCCTGTTACCTTCTTTGACCTCTCCACCTGAGTTTCTGGAATCATTGAACCCTGCCTTGTGGCTACTGTAGTCCATAGACCATCATATCTGGGCCCCAGTCTCAGGAAAGCAGAATCCGAATCCATCTGTTTTCCTGCTCCCAGTCTACCCTCACCCTCAACAGTTATCTCTTACAAATACCAGAACAGATGCCTGTCCCTCAAACTCCTGGTACCTGGTGAAAAAACCCCAGAAGCATCCTAAACTAGAATTGCTCTCCTCCCATGGGCTAAGACCTTCTTAAGAGTTGTATACATTTGTTTACATTTTTTAAAGTGGTTAGATTGTCTAATTTAATCTTTTTTATAATTTTTTTAAGAAAAGACAGAGAGAGGGACAATGAGAGAGAGAACTAGAATCAATTTTATTTAGTTTTGCATGTGGCTTTCATTGCTCTGACATTTCCTTGTGTATGTGGTGCTGGGGTTCGAACCTGCATCCTCATGCATGCCAGGCAAGCCCCGTAGTGGCTGAGCCACATCTCCAGCCTCCTAATTTAATCTTTATAACCATCTAGTTAAGAAGGGAAGTCTGGAATTAGGACCTCATATGATAGGTGGACAAATAAAAATGTAGGGTCAAACAGCAGATTCATTGTTTAGCAGGACGTGGCATGTCCTTTGACCTGACTCGTGCTCCTACC
Organism: Aplodontia rufa; assembly: GCA_004027875.1. Classification (NCBI taxonomy): domain Eukaryota; kingdom Metazoa; phylum Chordata; class Mammalia; order Rodentia; family Aplodontiidae; genus Aplodontia; species Aplodontia rufa. The sequence goes on along the minus strand of PVKS010020292.1, from coordinate 12,240 downwards.
TGGTGCTGAGGTCAGTGGCTTCTGATCCCCACAGGCCAGGAAGGTAGAGGCCAGTCCCTAGCTGTCAAACTGGAGGAGGAACAACTGCAGGGTTCAGCACCCCACACTCAGGACACCCCAGATGAGGAGCCACCAGCCCCTTGTGCCATCTCAGGAGAGAAGCTGCCCCCAGAGGCCACAGGAGAATCAACTAGTGCTGATGCCCCACGAGGGTGCCAGCCACCCAGCTCCAGGGCTGTACACAAAGACAAAACACTGGCCCCAGGCAGACCCCAGCCTCAGGGAGAAGCCTGTCACCTCTTAGCAAGAGAGGCAAGGACAGTGAAGAGACCAGTTTCTCCAGGCGCTGGTAAACATAAAAAGGCCAGTGCCAAGGATCCGGCCTCAACATCGTCCCCCAGTGTTGCTAATTCAACCAGTGCTACTCACAACCCTGTGCCTTGTGGGTCAGGCCGGGGCCCCTGCCACCTGGCCAACCTCCTCAGCACATTGGCCCAGAACAGCCAAAACACAGACGAGAAGAAGGGGCCCCCAGAAGTGACCGGCCAAGTTCGGAAAAAGACTCGAACCCTATACCGCTCAGGTACGTCCCTAAAGGTGAGAGGAAACCTAAGAGATCTGGTGCCACCCTGTAAAAGAGTGTAGCCCAGAAGATCAGAGGGGTGAATGTGGCCACTTTGTCCTGGATCTATCTCTTAGCTCCACAGCAGTGCCTTTGACCTCTAGGGGACGGCTAGGTTGTCTCAGCAGAAAGCAAGCATAGGACCAGGAGGAAGGGTCAGGAAAGGAAACACCTCACTGTCCCACTATGATGCCCAAGAGACAATGCCTGGCCCTCTGGGGAATGTGGCTTCCAGGCTCTTGGGGCGGGGACAGTGTCCTATCTGCTGGAGACACCTGGTGGGCATCCCTCCTCCTCACTTGCCCTGTCACTGTGATTGACTTCCTCCTGCAACTTTCTTCTTGCAGACCAGCTGGAGGAGCTAGAGCGGATGTTTCAGGAAGACCACTACCCTGACAGCGACAAGCGCCGAGAGATAGCCCAGACGGTGGGGGTCACCCCCCAGCGCATCATGGTAAAGGCGGCTGTTCACAGGCCAGGGTGATGGTGGCTGAGAACCTGCCCACTGAAACTCCCCAGGGCTTAGAGCACTTGCTCAGCCTCCCCGTGCCTGGGGCTGCAGCTGTGGCTGGGGGTGGCACCTCTCCACTGACTTTCATGACACTACTGCCATGAATGTCAGAAGAGAGATGCGGAGCAGAGGCCTTTTTATAAAGCCAAGCGGGGGGCTGGAGCGGTGGCTCAGCGGTTTCAGCGCTTGCCTGGCAAGCATGAGGCCCCGGGTTCAAACCCCAGCACCAGGTACGCAACCGAGTGTTGGAGCAACTAAGGCCATGTGAAAAACTAAATAAAGCTGTTGCTCTCTTTCTCTGTCTCTCTCACTGTCCCTCTCTCTTTATTAAAAAAATAAATAAATAAAGCCAAGCAGACAGACAGGCTTTATGAAGTGAAGTGATGCAGCATCTCCCACCCTCGTGTGACAGTCAGGACTCCAGGGTCTCCTCCCTTTCTTGGTTTCTCTGAGTGTCTTTACCCCATAGGTGTGGTTCCAGAATCGCAGGGCAAAGTGGCGGAAAGTGGAGAAGCTGAATGGGAAGGAAAACAAGGACAGTCCTGTGGCCCCTGCCAGCAGTCAGTGCAGGTAAGGATCCCTCTTCTTCCTGGACCTTCCAGTGGTTAGAAGTGGAGGCCACGTGAGGATCCTGGGATCTTGAAGAAGCAAGTACTGGAAGCTGGGTCCTAGGGTCATTGGCTTATGTTCAGAGTTTGTGACTGGGATGGGGCTGGAGGTTACCAGTGCTTTGTAAGAGGCAGAATTTAGGCATCTTTTGTCCCTCCGTCTACACTGAGGTGCTGGTCTGAGTCCAGAGGCCACCAGAGCTATAGTCTTCTCTCTACCTTCAGCTCTACAGATGAGCTCCCACCTCCACAGCCCATGGATGGAGAACCTGGCACCTTCCCCCTGGAGCCTGCTCTGGACACCTTTCCAGGTGAGCTCCCACCTTCAAAGGGTTCAGTGAGGGGTCATGAAAGCTAAAATGTTAGTGGAAACAGGGTCCTTGCCTGAGAAAAGGGAGTGGGGCAAAGTTTTCCAGAGTTTGGGGCCAGCAGGATGTTTTCGGGGGACCCTGGGCGTTGCACGGCTCTGCCATTCCGCCATCCCAGGCCTGCCTGCCCGTCTTCTAATTTTGGAACCCCCCTTGCCTTCCGTTCTTAGAGCCGCCTGTGCTGATGACGTCTGACCAGGCTCTGGCCCCCACCCAACAGAGTGAGGGTACTCAGAGGGTGGTGGTGACCCCACCACTCTTCAGTCCCCCACCTGTTCGAAGAACCAACTTCTCTTTCCCCCTGGGCCCTGCACACACCCCCCAAATGATGTCTCTACTGGCAGATGTTCCTGGCAGTGAGAGCAGCCACAAGGACGGCCCCTCTGGGTCCTGGGGCACTAGGTATGGAACCTTGGAAGTAAAGAGACCTGACTTACATAAAAGAGGACAAAACAGACCCCGGGAGGGGAGGCGCTGAGAGGAGCATGGAATGGTCTATGCGATGGGGATTACAAGAATCAGTGGATTCGGAGTGGGAATGGGCTAGGAAACTACAGCAACAGCAGAAGGGAGGAGGACAGGAGGAGCAAGAAGGAGAGGAGGAGACAGCGCCGGTGTTACAACGTGGGGTCACTGCGGAGTTGGGGGAGGAAGTGAGAAGGGTCTCAAGAGCTGCTGGAAGAGCCAGGCCACCTCTGTACCTCACTATATAGTCGTCTGCCCCCACAGGCTCTCCCCACCACCCATCTGCTCCTATTTGGAAGACCTGGAAGCCCAGGATTACCAACAGAACAACCAGCCGGGACTATTCCAGTTCTCCCAAGCTCCACCGGCTCAGCTTTTCCAGCCCTCTCAGCCCCAGTTTTCATACCTGCCTCCCTTCCCCTTCCCCATGCCCAGTTCACTGACCTTCCCGCCACCAGAAGATCCTCTCTTTACATTTCCCTGTGGTCCCAGTGGGGGCATGACTCAGGGCTTCTGCCCAGGTCCTCTATCGGGACAGATCCTATTGCGACCACCAGCTGGGAATATGGGTGAGTTGGGTTGGCAAAGAAGGTCCTTTATGATGGTCAGAGCCTTATTGTCTAGAGGGTAGACTGAGGCACAGTGTGGGTGGTGGGCAAATCCCTTTTGACTGCCCCTGGTTTTCAGTCTAGTTCAGCTAGTGACAGTGCTCCCTAGTCTCAGTTCCCTGGACTTGGACATGGGGACACTGAGGGATTTGGTGAGGACTGGAATCAATGAGAACACGTGGCAGAGTAGATAGCTGGTGTCAGCATGCCACCAGGCCACCTGGACCTTTGAAGTCCCAGAAGCATCTACTCATTGAGACTAAATTCTGGTACAAAGGGGTAAATGACATGTCCTCTTCTCCTTACTGACTGCATGAAACAGCCCCTAGCCTGAATCATAGTCCACTCTGTCCATATTACAGAACTGCCAGACCTGGAGCCCAGGAGCTTGCCCGGCCCTGTGGGGAGAGCCTGGTGCTGGTTTTTCAAAGCCTTGCACTAGGCACCGGGGCTGTGGTGCTGTGGATAGTGTAGGGTGTGTTCTGGTACACATGAAGGATATTTGACACTCTTGGTCTTGTGCAATGATTCCTATATCCTTTGACCCCCCAGGTGCAGTGCCCTGGAGTGACCCCCGTTTTCCAGAACTGCCCTTCCCTGGTACATTCTACCCACAGACTCTGGAGCACCCCTCAGGAGGAGATGGCTACCTTCCCGATCTGTTTGCAGCTCCCTGTGCTCAGGCCATGAGCAGGCAGCCTTCGCCAGGTCTCCCCCAGCTGCCAGAAGGGGCCAGACCAAGAACTGGGCCCTTACTCCACAAGGCACAAGAAAACCAGCCCACCCCATCCCTGGAGCAGCCCGCAGCTTCAAATGAGGTCCGAGAACAAGAGAAGAGTAGTTGTGTGCCCTAGCTTGCACCAGAGTTCAGAGAGGGTCCTGGGGGTAAGGGGACAGGTTTGGGAACCCCCAGAGGTAGCCGGTTGAAGGGATGGGGAAGACGCTAGCCTGGGCTGGGAGTCAGATGTCTCCCGAGTGTGCCCTTGTCTTGCTGGGCACTGGCCCCTCCCCTCCCCTCCCCTCCTCTGATGGTCCTAAAGGGGAGCCCAGGTTGCATCTGAAGGTTGTGTCAGTTCTATTGTTTTCTGTTTGCTAGACACAGTGCCTGGGCATCCACTGTTAGTAATAAACTTGTGTGCTTTGTGTTCTTCCCTTTGTGTGTCTTCCCCCTCAACCTACCAGGAGTTCTGTTTCCTGCCACTGACTGCTTGTGTGATGTCATCCTCAGGAAATGTCTCCACTGGGCGCGATTGTGCAGCCAGCACTGTCCCTGGGCCCTGCTCTCCACTGAAGGAGGCATTGGGCATCCTGAGCTTTCCCTTTGGTCTCAACATTAGACCATAGTCTACTCCCAAACCCAGATCTGAACCTGAGTCTGGGCCTCTCTCCAACTTGGGTCTTGTAGGTGATGCTGGTTTTATGCATATTGAGTTCGTGTCCTCTCGGAGTTGAAGAATGAAACAGAGGGACACCAAAGCAAGTGTAGTAGACACTTTATTTTATAGAAAGTAAAGCAGAGGGAAAAGAGCAGACTTCCCCCAGAGTGGGAGAAGGGGAGCTGAAGAGGCACTGAGGTTTGCCCTTTATATATGACGTCTTCTCCTCAATTGGTCATTTTTTTCCCTGCCTCCGTACCTAGGACAGGAGGAGTTCTGGTCTAGTCTTTGGTTCACGCCTCAGGCACCAATAGGAAGAATGTGGTTCCTTCCTTAGCAGAAGGGAGTGTCTGCATCTGGACTCACCTTGACAGACCCTCCTTATTAACATTGGGGATATCAAATTGATCTTAAAAAAAACAAACTGGTTTTCCCTTGATTGACTTGAACATTCTTACTGCTCTGACTGCCTGACTTTTTCCCCCTGTCTCAGGGGCATTGCAAGGGAGGCCTAAGGGTGCTAGAAGCCAAGTCTCCAATGTAGCAAATTGTGACTTATTTTCCCAGAACTCTTTTCTGGGAGATAGGATAAGAAAGAGTGAGGAATGAGGGGGACCCCAAAATGTGTGCAGTCCTGTCCTGCAAAGTGCTGAAGTCCTGCCCCCAGCCTCTGACTGCACAGAGCTCGCCGGGCTGGGATGAAGGTGCAGGGTCTTTTCTGTCTCCACCATCCCAGCTAGCACAGCCACCAAAAGATACATTGCTAAGCACATCAGAAGAACACCTAATAAGATCACTACTTCTCACTCGATTCCCACCTCTGGACTTCAGCTTTACCACTTTGTTTATTTAGGCTGACTTTTGGGTCCAGGAGCTGGTCTAGTGAGCTTTGGTGGTAGGTGGAGGTGTGGGAAGAGGAAAGACAGAGGCAGTGATGAAGATTGTGTCCCTGAAGGCTGGGCAGTGACCTGGCTGGGGAAGGAATTGCAAAGAGTGAGGATGTGCCCACGTGGGCCTGGCCCCTGCTGCACTTCACAGAGGGGCTTCGATCACCCTGAACCTGAACAGCTTCCTTCCATCCACTGCCAATTCCAGCGATGGAGGAGGAAACATTAACTAGAACTTACTGTTCCGATGCTTGAGATCCTGAGGACAAGGGGGACAGGGACGCAGAGGAGGAGGGTCAACAACCAATTTGCATGAGAAGGGACAGGGGTGGGGCACTAGGGAACTGGACCTGAAAAGAACCAGAAAGGCCATAGAGTGGAGATTATTTATGAAGTAACAGGACACTGACTGGGAGGTAGAAGAGCAAAAGGGCCACAGAATTTAACCTATCCTGAGACATGTTCTCGCAGAAGAGAAAAAGTGCACAGATCTAGAGAGTGAGATCTCTTACACCTACAGGTATGAGGTAGCAAGAGAAACTGGTGAGGGGACCAAGTAGTTGGGGGGAGTAGGACGATGCCAGCTGAAACAGGAAGGGGAATTGAGGCAAAGCAGAGGAAGCCGATGGGACAGAAAAAGAGAAAACCCAGAGATACAAAGATCAGGGCTCTAACACAGAAGCTGAGTGTCCAAGGATTAGAGAGTTAGGTTTTCTAGGACAAGAAGATGAGCCCAAGACTGAACAGACTGAGCAGGTGCAGAGATGGGCCCAGGGACTCACAGCTAAGCCAGCTAATAACCCTCCTCCACTCTGCTACGGTCCAGAGCCATCTTTTGCTACTTCCCACAAAGATTTTGTTTTGCAGGAAAAATCCTGCTTTGGGGGCTTGAGCAGTGGCTTAGCAGTTCAAGCACTTGCTGGCCCTGGGCAAAGACCAGGATTCAAACCCCAGCACCACATACACAACTAAGTGTTGGAGAAACAAACATGAAAAAAATAAAATTGATTCTCCTTCTTTCTCTCTCTCTGTACCCCCATCTCTCCCTCTCTCCCTTAAAAACAAAAAACCCTGCATTTTATGACCGAATAAAGTCAAAACACATTTTCTACATAGCAATCAGATAGTTTAACATTCTTGTAAACTTAACCACATAACAAATGATGTTAGTTTGGTGTGACTTTTATTTTGGAAACACCTATTGTTTATAGTTATTATTATGGTACTAAGGATTGAACCCAGGGGCACTTTGGCAATTGGCCACTGAGTTATGTACCCAGCCCCCCACTTTGTGTGTGTGTGTGTGTGTGTGTGTGTATTTCATTATTTGTTATCCTTTTTAACACTGAGAAAAGCAATTCACAGGTCATATCAATACTAGATTTTTTTTTCAGTGCCAAACTTTTTATTTCAAAAATTTCATTCATTTAACCATAAACCTACTGAAGAATATAACATCTGGAGCTGATCTGCCTCCCTTCTTAAGGTATGAGTGTTTAAGTTTTGTTTGGCTTTTTTTATTATTGGTTCAACATTGTCTTACATATTCAAAGGATTCGTTGGTTCATATTCACACACACACACATTAAGGATAGAGTAGCTTAAAGCCGATCCTTGTCCAGGATCTCCCCCCTTCAGCCACTCCCCAATCTCATGTCTCCACTATAATCCCCCCTTGCTACAGATACAAATGACCATATACATGTATTTTAATTATTGGAATTTCTAGATTTATATGCCTGCCTGAATTTATTTTGGTTTCTCATGGGAGTCAAATGTACTCTACCATATTGGACACTCTCTCTTTCCTCCTCCTCTTCTCCCCCCACTTCATAGCTATAGCTCCCTCAACCTATATGTTACTTCAAATTTGTGGTTCTATTAATTAAACTTGACTTTCACCCTATTCTGGGTTTTACTCTAGCCTCCACATCTGACAGAAATCATTTGACCCATAAGTCTCTGCATTTGGCTTATTTCACTCAGCATAATTTTTCCCCCATTTCCATCCATTTACCTGCAAAAGCCATGATATCGTTCTTTCTAATAGCTGAGAAGAAAATATATATATATATATATATATATCTCATAGCTTTTGGATCCATTCATCCAGTGAAGGGCTTCTAGGTTGTTTCCATAATTTAGCTATTGTAAATTGAACTGCTATAAACATTGATGTAGCTATGTCTCTATAATATACTGATTCTAGTATTTTTGGGGGGGGGTAAATTCGCAGGAGTGGGATAGCTGGGTAGTATGGTGCTTCCATTCTTAAATTTTTGAGGAGACTCCACACTGCTTTGCAGAGCGGCATACCAGTTTGGATTCCCACAACAGTGTGATAGTGTTCCTTTCTCCCGCAACCCCTCCAGCATTTGTTATTGTTCGTATTCTTCGTTTTTGCCCCTCTGACCGGAGTGAGGTAGAGTCTCAATGCAGTTTTGATTTGCATTTCTCTGATTGTTAGTAATGTAGAACACTTTCTCATATATTTATTGGTTTTTTGAACTTCCTCTGTTGAGAAGTTTCTGTTTAGTTCCATAACCCATTTATTGATTGAATTGTTTGTGTTTTGGGTATTAAGTTGTTTTAGTTCTTTGTATATTCTGGATATTAGCCCCCTGTCAGAGGCGTAGCAGGCAATGATTTTATCGCATTCTGTAGTTGACACTCTTGACTAATTCCTTAGCTGTGCAGAAGCTTTTCAGTTTATTGGCATCCCACTCATTGATTCTTGGCTTCTTCACTATTGTAGTCTTGTTAAGGAAGAAGATGCCTACATCAGTATGGTAAAGTGTTAATCCTATTTTTCTCTAATAATTGTGTGATTATTGGTTTAATTCCTAGTTGTTTGATCCATTTTGATTTGACTTTTGTACAGGGTGAGACATAGGCTCTAATTTCAACTATCTGCATATGGCTATCCAGTTTATACAGCACCATTTGTTAAACAGGCTGTCTTTCCTTTTCCTCCATGCTATGTTTTTGCCCCCTTTGTTGAATATCAGTGGTTAAAGATTTGTGGATTTGTCTCAGTGTTTTCTGTTCTATTCCATTGGTCTTCCTGCCTACTATGATGCCAATACCATGCTGTTTTTGTTACTACAGCTCTAAAGCTCTGTAGTATCAATTACTGTGATATCTCCTACTTCATTTTCTTTTCTTTTTGCCTAGTAATACTTTGGCTATTCTGGGTTTCTTTTTATTCCAAATGAATTTGACAATTGATTTTCCTATATCTTTGAAGAATGACATTGTTATCTTGAAGGGGCTTGCGTTGAATATGTACAGCACTTTTGGCAGAATGGCCATTTTAATTATATTTGTTCTGCCTAACCAAGAACATGGGATGTTTTTCCATCTTCTCATGTCTTCTTCAATATCTTTTTTCAATGTTTGATAGTTTTCATTGTAGAGGTCTTTTATTTCCTTTGTTAGATTAATGCCAAAGTATTTTAATCTTTTTGAAGTTATTGTGAATGGGATAGATTTCCTGATTTCTTCTGAGGCTGAATCGCTGTTGGAGTATAAGAAAGCTATTGATTTATGGGTGTTGATATTGTATCCTGCCACTTCGCTAAATTCATTTATAAGCTCTAGAAGTCTTCTGATAGAGTTTTCTTTGGGGGGGTTTCTTCTAGGTATAGGATGATATAATTTGCAAATAGAGTTTGACTTCCTCTTCCTATTCAAATCCCTTTGATTTCCTTCTCTTGTCTGATTGCTCTGGCTAGGGTTTCAAGGACTATATTGAATAAGAGTGGTGAGAGTGGATGGCCTGAGTTTAGTGAGAATGCTTTCAGTTTTTCTTCATTAAGTATAATGTTGGCTGGGGTTTGTCATTTGATCCCTGTTTTCTCCAGTTTTGAGTAAAATGGATGTTGGATTTTGTCAAAGGCCTTTTCTGCATCAATTGAGATGATCATATGATTTTTGTCTTTAATTCTGTTTAAGTAATGAATTACATTTATTGATTTCTTTATGTCAAAACATCCTTGCATCCCTGGAATGAATCCCACTTGATCATGATGTATTATCTTTTGGTGTGTTTTTGGATGAGTTTTGCTAGAATTTTATTAAGGATTTTTGTGTCTATATTCATCAGGGATATTGGTCTACAGTTTTCTTTTCCTAATGTATCTTTGTTGGGTTTGGGTATCAGGATTATGGTTGCCCCATAAAAAATGTTTAGGAGGGTTCCATCCTTTTCAATTTTGTGGAATAGCTTAATAAGGAGAGGTGTTAGTTCTTCTGTAAAGATCTGGTAGAATTCAGCTGAGAAACCATCAGGTCCTGGCCTTTTCTTTTTAAGAAAGCCTTTGCTGTTTCAATTTTGCTATCTAATAATGGTCTGTACAAATGTTCAATATCCTCCTGTGTCAATTTGGGAATGCCATATGTGGATAGGTATTTGTTCATGTCCTCCAGATTCTCCAACTTGGAGGAGCATAGTTTTTCAAAATAGTTTCTGATAAACCTTTGAATTTCAGATGAGTCAGTGTTGATGTCTCCATTTTCATTTCTGATTTTTTTGATTTGCTTCATTTCATTTTTTTCTTTTGGTCAGGTTGGCTAGGTGTCTGTCAATGTTATTTATTTTTTTGAAGAACCAATTCTTTGTTTCATTGATTCTTTGTATTTTTTTTTTTTTTGGTTCTAAATTTCATTGATTTCAGCTCTGATCTTGGTTATTTCTCCTCTTCTACTGGATTTGGGATTGGATTGTTCTTTTTGTAGAGATTTGAGGTGGAGCATGAGTTTATTTACTTACAGTCCCCTCCCTTTACATTTTATGTGGAAACAGGGTCTCACCAAGTTGCTGAGGGTCTTGCTAAGTTATTGAGGCTGTCCTCGAACCTGTAAATCATCCTGCCACAGCTTCCCAAGTTGCTGGGATTACAGGAATGTACCATTGTATATGACTGTTATCAAATGTTTTTATCAAAATGTTTATAAACCGTTTTTTAACAGCTTATGGCAGAAGTCTATAGGAAAGTCACATTAGATTTATTTTTCTTTAGTTTCTACAAACCATCTGTTGAAAATCAGAATATTTGCCACTATTAAGTCTTTGAATCCATCTCCTGGGGTCAGTGGAAAAAATACTGAATTATTTAAGCAGCTACGAGAGTCTGGTTCTGGTCTGAAGACTATCTTATGGTTTTGTTTTTTATTTTTTTGTTTTTTCTTGGCCAACTCTTAATTTCTAGATCTTTTCTTTGGGCATGCGGGTTGAACCCAGTGCTTTTCTTCTTTGTTGTATGGACATTATAATGTCTGCCTCAGGGAGTACATTTATCTTTTCCCTGTTCTTTCCTGTCCCCAGTTGGTTTTATGATTACTATGGTTGATTGTTTGGGTCCATTTTATGTTGCTGTAACAGAATACCAGTAGACTGGGTAGATTATAATGAACAGAAATATATTTGTTCATGGTTCTAGAAGCTGGGAAGTCTGAGGCCCAGGGGCTGCATATGATGAGGGTTTTCCTGGTCTGTCGCTGCGTGGCAGAAGGCCTCACAGGGCGTTTGATGAGAGAGTGAGAGAGGACAGAACTGGCCCACTCCCACGCTAATGATGCTGATCCATTCATTGGGGAGGTCCTCCCAGCTGAGCCTCCTCTCAGAGGTCCATCCAGCTCAGGAAGGCTGCAGGGACATTCACACCACCACCCTAGCCTTATTGCCAGCCTTGGTCCTTAGCATGCTCTGCATTTTGCAGTTTCTCCTGAGTTTCACACTTTGAGATACTGTCTTTGGAATTCCATTACATGTCTCCTTTTAACTTTTTCATCTTTTCAACCCTTTTAAAAATCTGATCTTGTGTTGCTACCTCTTGGATGGCTTCCTTAGTTATTGAATTATATGTGATTATATCTACAGAATTTCACGTATGAGGGCACTACATCTCCGAGCCATCCTCATTTGGAAGGATATTGCATTTCCCATAGATGGCTCCAGCCTCTGTGTTGGCTGAGCCTGGAGAGGCGTGAAGTTTCTGCCTGCTGGAGAGCCATGCTCTAGGGCCTCCACTCCCACCTCCGTGCTCCCCCAAACATCTGCTTGATGTCCTCATCTTCTACCTGTCCAACCTTGGGACTTTGTTATTCAGACCAGAATCTTTGCAAATTCAGAAGAAGAAAAGCAAATGCGGTTACACCTAATTTTTTTGCTTCACTACCAGAACTTAACCACTAGATGGCAATCGACCGCCACTTTATTTTGGTAGTTCCATTCCCTAATTCACAGTGAGAAAGCCCAAGGGAATTCTTTCTGGAAAATGCCCCCAAGCCCCATTCTGTTAACTAATACCAGGTCTGATGTTATTAAAGTTATTTTGGTTGTAGCTTGGTTTCCTGGATAAAACACTGCATGTTTAGTTAAACTGGAATTCTAGAAAAAACAGTAAATAATTTTTGAGTATTGGCATGATTCCTGCAATATGTGGGCACCTTGTACTTTCACTTGCTCAGTTGGCTACTCTAGTTGTAGCACTTTGCTAAGGACATCTGCACCCACAGTAGCTTCACGATTCAAACAGAGGAACCTTGGAGGCAGCCTCTACCTACCCAGCTTTCTCACTGGTCAGGTGCCCAAGCAGTTCTGGATTCATTGCTGGCCCTTAGTACTCACAACTTCCCCACCCTCGTTCCCAGCATCAGAACTCACTACACAAGTGCTCTGCTTGTCTTCAAAAAAATTGTTTGCCAAGTGCAGCAGTGCACATCTGTAATACCAGCAGCTCGGGAGGCTGAGGCAGGAGGATTGCAAGTTCAAAGCCAGCCTCAGCAACTTAG
>PVKS010020291.1:0-37059 GCA_004027875.1 Aplodontia rufa | reverse complement strand
AAAAAAAAAAGGATTACAGGAAACACATCTTCAATAAAAAAAATCACTTAAAAGTGAAAGGATGGATTAAAAAGGAGTATGACACCTTAATCCCTCCTTGACCACAATTTCCCCATAAAATTCAATGCAGTTAAAAAAAAAAGGGAAAGATTGGGAAAAGATGGACAATGCAAACACTAATCATTAGAAAGCTGAAGTGGCTCTACTATTTCAAAGTAGATAACTGGAGATAAAAAGGAGTATTTAATGGGACAAAAGGGTAGATTATCAAGAAGATATAATACTTCTGTAAGTATGCATTTAATAACAGCACTTCAAAATAAATCAGGGACAAACTGACAGGGGAAATAAATTAAATCCTAAATTATAGATCAGTATTTCAACACTGCTTTCTCAATGAAGTGATAGAGCATGTAGACAGAATATCAATACGGATATAGAAGACTTGAACAACACCGTCCCAACTTGTCTGTGCTGACACAAAGACTGCACTCAACCAAAGAGGACACATTCTTTTCAAGCACACATGAAATATTTACCAAGAAAAACATGCAAGGCAAAGGACAACCTTCTCTACATTTATTTAAAAGGAATGAAATAATATGTTCATTGACCAAAATAGCATTAAATTAGCAATTATTCAATATGGAAGTGGAAAGGATACAGACAAAAATTTAAAATGACAAGATAAAAATCAAGACACTAGTTGGTGCGGAAGGCTGTAGGTATGAAGTGAGAAAAACAGAGCAGGCCATTCAGGAGACTTGGAGAAGAAGTGAGACTAATTCACCAAGCTAGAGGAACAGATAGCATAGATGTAGAACAGAATTCTGTGACCTGAGAGATATCAAGACATGATGGGTGCACTACAAGACTTGAATGCAACAATGGAAAAGTATGCCCAACTCCAAAGAAAACAGACCTGTTTCAGAAGAGAAAGCAGAGGAGGCTTCTATGTCACTATATAAACCCATAGGCAACCACAAATATAAGGGATAAAACAACAGTGGAAATTAAAAGAGCAAGTCAAGAAACAAAAAGGACAGACAGCATGGTGGAAGTATACAATAGGTTTCCTGGCTACACCTGACTACACCAAAACTTTTTTTTCTTTTAAATGCAGGTTAACATGCATGACACTCAGGATACATATATCTAAGGAATGCTCTGCCCTTAGGAAAGAAGCAAAGTGGGGAACTAAATCCAGAAATAATGACATTTATTGCTATATTAGAGACATGAAGAAAACGTACTAATAGGATGAGGGAGGAACAATTCATCCTGCAGGGAGAAAAGGAAAGCTGTGTGGATTGTTTGCGCTTGAGTAGATTTCATCGGACACAGGAGGAGGCAGAGAGGTAAGGTATTGTAAACAGAGGAAAAAGAGCAAGCAGAAGTCTGGAGGTCAGAGAGCATCATGGACGGACATCAGCATTGGTGTCAGCGTGTGCATATCAAAGTGGCACTGGGAACTGGGGACGTTAGAGAGAAGTCTCAGGACTAGTCTTGAAGGGCTTTGGTATCAAAGCTTTGTTAAAAAAAAAAATACAGACCTGATCTGTAGTTACAAGCAGGTTTTCAAGCCAAAAAGGGGCATGCTCTGGTCCTTGTGTGTACAATGTAGGAAAGAAAGCTGGGTAGCAATGAGGGAGATAAAGACATTATTGAAAAGGCCACGGCAAAGGTCTTGAGAGGAAAAGAAATCAAATATGACTCCAGGATTATACTTTTAAAGACCGTGGTTGACTAGGTGCAGGTATGGAGAAGAAACAGGCTGAGAGAGGACCCTGTCCTATTGCCCTCCCAGATCTCTGTCTAGCAAACCACACTGGATCCTTGTGGCCTCTGCTCCCACCTTACTATCACCTGGACTTCACACGATACAAGCCCAGGCACATCCCAACAGTTCCTGGTTGCTCTCTCTCTGTCCCTGTCACTATTCCCGCATCCTCCACAACAGTGGGCTTCCTATTCATGAGCAAGGGGACACTGTCAGACATAAGCACTCAGCAGTGGTGACCATTCCTCGCGTCTTGCCTCTGTCTCAAAGGAAGAGGTGTTCTTAGCCTCACTTTCTTCTGGGGCTCTGGATTCACCCGTCTCCTCCAAGTCTGTGACTTCTCTCTCAGCTGTCTCTCCCAGGACCCTGCAATGACGACTCCCAAATCTCCAGCCATGACCTTTTACTTGTCCCCTAGGTGTTTCTACCTGGAGGGCACTTAGGCACTGAAATGTCAACATGTCCCTACTTGAATTACCCTCACTCCCACCACAACAGCTCCCCTCAGTGCTTCCTTTAGAGTGGCATTCCTTTCCATCCAGTGCCCCGACCAGAAACCTAGATGCCACTGTAGAGTCTTATTTCCAGTAGCCAAAAGTTGAAGAATTTACTCGTTTTACTTACTCCTTCACCATAAATATTCCATGTGTGCGGACTGTGTGACACAAAACTCTAGGCACTGAGGACTCAATAGTGAACAGATGGTGTCCTGATGTCCCTGCTCTATAAAGCTCACAGCCAGTGGGGTGGATCCTCAACAAGCACCTACAACCAATAAGGGGGAGGGGCAGAGGCCACTACAGGCCCATGACAGGATGGCCTGATGACATCTGAGCGGAGACCTCATAGTGTTGAGGGATCTGGTAAGAAGAGGACTGGAGAGAGGAACGGTAAGTGCCAAAGTTCTGAGGCAGGAGTGGCTTGGTGTGTCTGTGGGGCGTATGGCTGGAGTGGGCAAGAGAGGGACAGTGGAGAATAAGATGGGAGAGGCAGAGAGAGCAGCACTTTTACTCTCAGCAGGACAGGAAATCTTGACGGTGCAGAGCAAGGAACGGTCCACCTATTTTGTAATAACTGGCTTGGCTGCAGCATGTGGCAAGACAGTGAAGTCCCTGCAGCTGCTGGATGCCATGTCCTGTAGTGACTTCTCCAGCTCTGGCTCTCAGCCCCTACCTGGGCCATGTGAACCCCGCTGCTCTCACCCAGACTCCCTGCTGTCAGAGTGCTCTTAGCAGCCTTGAGACTGGGACTCTCCTGCTTAAAGTCCTCTTCTCACTCACAAACTCTCACTCCTTCCTAGCCTGGGCACCCCTCCCGACTTGCCATGGAGCCCTTCTCCACCCCCATATTTTGGCTACACTTTCTTTTTTGGTTTGTTCCAGTACCAAAGTCCCTTTGTAGTTCAGAGCCTTCACATAACTTCTTCCCTAACCGGAAATGTCCTTTTTCCCATTCTCTGTCTGGCCTATCCTGATTTATTCTTCAAGTCTATGTACAAATGTCACTGACCAGCCTCCACTTCACTCCCACATCTAAATAAGGGGTCATTGTGACATTCATATGTTTAGCATTAATTGACATTAAATAGGGGAGTGCAGGAAGCTTGTCCAGTTTTTCTAGCCACTATATGTCTAGCACAAAGCACGGAGTCTAGATGGTCCTCAGTGTTTCATCCACAAAGGAATTGGTAGCCTTAATTCTGCTTTACTGACAATTAGCACCCAGCTGACCCCTGTGAGGCAGACACCATACTTCTTATATTTACCCCCAAAACACCACACCCTTGTCATCCCAGGGACTTTGCAGCACTCTGCCTCTGCCCAGGAAGTCCCTGTCCTGCTGAGTGCCTGGCAAAACCCAGTGAGGCTCTCAGAGGACCCACCCGGCGTGGCACATGAATGGTGGGAAGACAGATGAGGAGCCAGAGGAGCGAAGCAAGAGCACGGCAGCAAGTGACCAGCAAGCAGGTAGGGAGGGTGGCCAGGAGGCGGCCTCTGCGGGGAAAGGCTGGGAGCACCTTCCTGAGAAAGACCCCATCTGAGCAGCCAGAGCCACCTGCCCTCTAGGCCAAAGCAACAGCAAGTGCTCGGCCACAGGGCAGCAAGTGAGGGGGTGCAGGCAAGGGCAGGCAGTGGAGAGGAGGTCAGCAGGAGCCAGGAAAGGCTCCTATGCAGAACCAGGAGCAAGGAGGGTCACAGGGAATTTCAAGGAGGAGGAGACAAAAGAGCCAAATGCTGCATGGATGTCTGTGACCAAAGATCAGGGACAACCTGGCTCAGTGGGCTTTCTGGAGCCCAAAGCCCTGTTGCATGGGCAGGCAAGAAACTGCAGCAAGGAGTACAGGATGTAGCAGGCCCCTGAGCTGTGGCAGGGCTGGGGAAGGATCTGGAGAAGGAAGGGAACAATGCACACATGGGTGGCTGGCTTGCAGGTGGCCTTCCAGGGGTGAGAGTGCCAAGCACGCTCTCCTGCTCAGGCAGCAGGATGCACCTTCTTTCTTTGAGTCAGATGGCTATGCTCTGTGGGAGTGGGAAGTGTGAAACAGTAGCTGGGCAGAGGGTTGTGCACCCCGGGGTGGCCTCATGGTCCAGAAGGGAAAACAGCCAGGAGGAGAGGCAGGCAAGAGGGATGTGGCTATGGGTACCCAGACGGACATTCTAAAAAGACCCCTGCTAAATGGTGAGTAAGCTGTAAACTCCAGTTTATAGAAAGCCTCAAGGATGAGTGGACACAGATTATCCATGTAATTATTCTCGTTCACTTATCATTCATTCATTTACTCATTTTCTCTCAGTAGTTTTTAGTATACTCACAAAACAGTGCAATGATCAACTATGTAATTCCAGAACATTTTTATCACCCAAACCCATTAGCATCCATGCCACCCACTCATTCTGAGGCCTGGCCAGGATAACTCTTCCATGTTCAACAGCAGAGTACACATTAGAGAATAAAACATCACAGAAGCAAGATGCTGGAGAAGAGGACATCAATTTCCTCTAGGGCAGCTGGGAAGCTGAATTGGCCAAAAGCTGAATGAAGGTCCTGACTTGTCTGGCTGACAACTTCCTCTGAGACTAGAGCAGCGCAATAATGCTTATTTAGCTGAACAGAATGGGTAGCTATTATGGTGAGATGAGGTGTACCCTAAATGCCCATGTGTGAAATAATGCAACCAACTTTAGAGGTGAAGTGACTGGGTTGTGAGAGCCTTACCCTAATCAGTGCCGTGATCCACTGCTGGGGATTAACTGGGTGGTAACTGCAGGCAGGTAGGGTGTGACTGGAGAAGCTGGGTCCCTAGAGACCTGCCTCTGAGGTATATATTTAGACCCTGGAGAACTATTCCTTTCCCTCTCTCCCCCGCCTCTGGTTCCTAGTGCCCAGGTCCTGAGCCACTTTTCTCCACCACACTCTGCCACCTTGACGTTCTGCCACACCTTGAATCCAGAGCAATGGAGTAAGCAGTCTATGGACTGATACCTCTGAACCTGTGACCCCAAAATTAACTCTTTCTCCTCTAAAATTGTTCATGTCAGGTCTTTTGGTCACAGCAGTGAAAAAGCTGACTAAGCAGTAGCTATTAGCCTGGCCCCAATTCTGTCCAATAAGGAGGAACTGTCTAGGCGAGAGCCTGCAGGCCTTGACAGCCAGGGAGCCATGTACCTCAGGCTTCCAAAAGGCAGAAGCGAATCCACAACGTGGAGAAATAGTCAGGATGTTTAGTTGAGAAGTTGTGGCTCAGAAGATACAAGATAATGGTCATTTAGTATCTGAGAGGATGAGATGCTAGACTGTTTGACTGGGATATTCCTGATGGGCACACATGGACCAATGAGTGGAAAATTACAGAGAGCGCACAATATTTTAGATCATCACAGAAAAGGGTTTCCTGAGAAACCCCTAAGGCAGAATGGATTGCCTTGACGGTAGAAAGTTCAAATGCAATCTGGATATTCAATAAGTAGATGCTGCAGAGGTAATTCAAAAAACAGAGGTGATCTGACCACTGTGGCATTCCCACGCTTGAGCGGTGAGGTCAACCGTGAGGTGTGCTGCAAGTGATCTGTTACAATCATAAAACACTGACCTGTGTGATTTACTGTCTTGTGATTCTAGGTTATCATTGTAACACCACTCTTATTACTAAATATTTTCTAGAGCAAAAGTGAAATATTTCACATTGCGGAGTAATGCTCATAGGAGTATTTCTTCCCCTGAGGGGGGATCGCACGTCACATAACTGGTAGAATTCCTTCCAAAGCTGAGCTTCCATGAGTATAGGTGGCACCCTCTCCTCACCCTCAAGCTATTTACCATCTATTGGTGAAGAAGTGGGCCACTGCATTTGGTAGAACTGATTTTCTACATCTTGCACCTGATGGGAGATACTAGTTAAGTCCAGGACTTAATTCTGAACTCTATGGAAAGGGAGAATGAGGACTAGATCTGTGTCTTCTATTTTTTAAAAAACAGTCATTCAGATGACTTAATGGGACCAAAGTAAAATATAGCTTTTATAAAGTATTTCTTCAAATAAACATAGCTATAGATGATGTATGTCCAGAAAACATTATTTGTTTTTTGAAACGTTAAAACACTTTCCTCCTAGCAAGAATTGACATAAACTGGTAACTAACAGAACTTAAACTTAGCCAACCTTATCCCAATCCAAACTGGAATTGACTTTTCACTTTTCATCTCCCTGAATAAATGGCCCTGGCAGAAACTGCTGTCACAAAGGCCAACTGTGTAAGTGCCACCATAAAAATGTTTGACTGGCCACCTGAGGCCTTTCCAGAGTCTTCTCTGGCTCTCTTCCCATGTCCTTTTGCAGCCACCCTGCCAAATGAACAGATGTCAACTGTCCCTCGGTAATGCAAGACTCACTGAGCAAATGGATGGTGTCTGGTCACCTGGTGCAGTGGGCTACTGGGCAGCCTGTGATTTCTGGCACCTCATAATTTTTTTTATTACAAAATTTTTTCATTATAAAGCTATTATTACCACATTACAAAAATGTGGAAAGTAGAGGAAAGAGAAAAAAAATCACTTATGAAGCCATCATCCTAATAAAATCACTGTTTGCATTTGGGCACGCTGCTGTTGCTCAGGGCCGCCTGCATCTGTTTAGCATATTTATTCCTCCTCTCCTCTGAAAAGGACATGCAGCAACACGCAAAGAGTACATACTGTCAGGCAGACAACTCCGTGCGATACACTCTCCCACACCTGCACGTGCTCCTGACTTGCCATTTTCCACTTGTGGCTCCCAGCTCCTGTCACCTGGGCTGAAACCTTGGCGCCATCTTGGCTCCTTTTCCTGTGCTCCAACATCCACTTCCGCTATCTTCTGTCATTTTCTTTCCTCACATGTGTCCTCCGACCCACTGTGGACTGCACATCCCTCTCCAGGGCAGGTCCTCTGGACCTCCAGAATATTGCAATGTGCCGCTGATTTGTTTCCCTGCCTCTACCTCCCCCCACTTCTCCTTCATTTTGCACTGCTAAATTATTTTCCTCATTTTGACTGAACTCTTACTGAACAACTATGTGGCTGTCCACTGTCTGATAAAGAACATTCTTTATAGTCTGCAAATTTGCCCCAGTCTACCTTTCCTGCCACATCTTTTACTCTTTCTTCTATAAAGACTCTGCTGGCACACTGTACCCTAGAAAAGCTGTGGTGTATGGAGTGGGAGGGGCAGGAAATGAGCCAGCTCCCTCCCACTCCCTGCAAGGCCAAGGGTTCCAGGACGGCAGAGATGGGAAACAGGTATTCAACTTCTGCCATTAACAACTGTAAAACTGCACTGAATAAATGAATTAACTCTTTTCAAGCACTGGACTATTAAAAGAGCAGAGCTGTGACCCAGGGGTGGTCTAGGGTCACCAGGCCTTCTGCCGGGGGCACTTTTCACACCAAGGCGCAGGGAAGTGGTCTACAGAGAGCACTGGCATGCCCAAGCCTTTGCATGTGGCACAGATTGCTCAGAATGGAAGAAACCAAGCCAACATTTGCTTCTGTAAACAAGCTTCAATTCTGGATTGCAAAAATATGTAATTTCTTTAAAATTTCTGTGGGAACTTTATTCCCTTTCAGCTCTCTTTAATTGAAAATGCTAAGCCACAGTTTCAGGGGGCGTCCAACTGAAAGAAGGAAACAGCATTTTTGGTAATGATGTTTTCTGCCTCTCAGCCTCCACCTACTAACTGTCACTGCCTTTCATAGCAGAGAAGGGTCACATACAGATCTGAAGGTGGTTTGGGTCAGGGAGAGAGGTGAACTCCTTTCAGTGTTCAGTGCCCTGTGGCAGAATGAAAACATTAGGGTTGGATGCCACCAAAGGCAAGCCATCAAAGGCTACCGTATTCACTCAGACACCCTTCCAGAGAAGATAAGAAACAGCTGGAGATTGTGTACAGGACATCTGGGGCCATGAGCAAGGGGACTGACAGGCTTCACCCCCTCATATCCTGCATACTTTCCCCCCAAGAGTGAGGTGCTGTACCTCATCTTTCTATTATGATTTCCCAAGACTACTGACCTCAATCCTGCCTTTTCCTACCTAGTAACATCCCCCCAAAATGCTTAAAAGGCCCATAACAGTTTGCCTTTTGCAGTTTGCTGGGTAGCAGGAACAGTGAAGACCTAGTATGTGCAGCCTGGGCTCTGCAGCTCAGGCCTAGATGGGCATCTCTCAGAAAGATCCTTCTGCTACTCACCCCAAGTGTTAAAGGACCCTGGGTCTCTCTGAGCAGAGCAGTAGGGGACTTCTTTATATAATTCTTTACACCCAGAGTAAACCTCTTGAGGGCCAAGGCCCCCATGGCTACCTATTCTAAGGCCCAAGAAGAGCCCTGGTGAGAAGCCACTTCTCATTTTCAGCCTCACCAAAGTTACCACCAGAACACAATCGTAGCGTCACACAGCAGCGTGGGCTCAGAGGGCCATGGCACGTTCAGAAACAAAACAAGCCCAACTTGCATGTTTTGCTGCCTGGAGACTACCAGGCAGCCAGACAAAGCACACAGGTATGCAGACTGCCTGCTACCCAGAATGGTACAGAAACTTCCATCCTACCATTAGCCAGTGGCCTGCAGGAGAGGGCGTCATCAAGGTCTCGGGCAGTCGATGGGTCAATGGTGAAGATACAGTCTTTTCTAGGAAAGATTTAAGAAATAATTAGTAATGGCACAAACAACAGAAACTCTTCTCTACTATAGTACTGAATAAGACAGTTAATTTTGCACAAATGCCCTGTTATGTTGAGTGAAGAAGAATTCCTATAATCCCTCTGAGAAGGGAGAAATGTGAGGCTAAAATGTGAAAGTGCTGAGACACAAGCGGGCGAATACCTTCCCCCTCCTGTTTGGGAGCCGGCACCCACCTCTCCTCTACCCTGAGTGAGAACAGAGGCTGCTTCCATGAAAGGTGCTTCCCACGAAGGGTCTGACAAGAGGGCCAGTCCTTTGTTAAGTGACTCTCTGATGGTCAGTTCTTACTTTGCATTCCCTTCTCCAGGGCCGAAGGGAATCTGTTCTTCAAGAATTCATTGGAGATGCTCCTTTTCCTATCTTGAATAAATGGGTTTGCCCAAGAATAAAGTACCTGACTTATCCCATGGGGAGGAGGCAGTTACCCATAACACAATTCTATTTGACAACAGCCCAAACTGCAGCGTGTGTCCACAGAAGAGTCATGTACACAACCCCAGCTCACTGCAAGCACAGCTGTGCCCATGTGACCTCACTGTTCCTTATGCACATTCTGTGCTTCATCTGTGCAGTATTGCAGTTTCCCGTATAATGCACCCCACACAACCCACCTGTTCCCAGCCTGAAGATGCTGGCAATAGCCATCCTCAGTTCTCTGCCCAAGGACTGCTTAGACATCGGGATGTTCTGCAGCAGCCTCCCTCCTGCCCTTGCACTGCACTCTCTGCTCAGGTGGCCTGGGCCCAAGTTCCTCCCTTTCGTCTTCCCTGTCAGTCAAGGAGGCCACCACAGCCCTGTTTCCTGATTCTTCCTCACTGCTGACAGGGCTGTGTGGGTGCTGAGCACACTTAGGCCTGTTCTTAAAGATCGTCTCTCCTGGGATTGTGGCTCTGCTTAAAACCTCCCCAAAGTCCTCCAAGGCTGCCAAGCTGTTCCAGCGCAGCCTGCTAAGCTCTCAGGGCCTTTCTTAAATCCAATCCTGTACTTCCCACCTCCCTCACTCCTCATCACCCTCCACAGCCCCATGATCCCACACATGGCTCTTCTCACCACCTCAAAACCTCAATTCGAAAACAGCTTTAATCATAAAACACACCACTGATTCAGTGGTAGCTTTCTGGGGAAATAAAAACCCCACCACATTAAATATAGAAATTGATTTTTTTTAAAAGAGAGAGGGATAGTGAGAGAGGGACAGTGAGAGAGACAGAGAGAAAGAGAGAATCATTTTATTTAGTTTTTCACATGGCTTTCATTACTCTGACACTTAGTTGTGTATGTGGTGCTGGGGTTCAAACCCATGTCCTCACACACGCCAGGCAAGCACCAACTACTGAGCCACCACTCCAGCCCCTAGAAATTGATTTTAATGGAGTGCAGAAGTCCAGAAATGTTGAATGTTAAGAAAGAAAGGAATCTTGAAAGTACATATCTGGGCTGGAACGGTGGCTCAGTGGTTACGGTGCTTGCCTGGTAAGCACAAGGACCCAAGTTCAAACCCCAGCACCACATACACAATAAAGTATCTGAGGAATGAAAGTCACATGAAAAGCTAAATAAAGATTGCTTCTCGCCTCTCTCTCTCCCTCCCTTCTTTCTTAAAAAAAAAAAAAAAAAAAAAGTACGTATCTAACCAAACTTTGATCAGACCCAGGAGGAAGAGGATCCAGCAATGAAAACGAAAAAAATCAGTCACACGCACCACAAATTGAACACATCTTGAAGGTTGTCAAAAAAACAAAACCATAGTAACAGGAGGGCAGATCATGACTGCCAGGGCCTCCAAAGGGGGACAGAACTCTGCTTTCTTGCTGGTGGTAAGATGTACCGCCATAAAGCTAAGATAAAGGTTAATTATACTGTCAGATAATTTGAAAATAATTTTGAAATCTGATTTTTGAACTGAGGAAAGTAAAAACTGTTAAATGTTCACTGCATTGAGCAATGGGTGCTATAATTATGGATTAAATTTTTCCTTTTATGGTTTATCATATTTAAAAAATTACTGCAATTAAGTATTCCTTTTGGAGAAAATTAACACTATAGAGAATCTTCCTTAATTTAAAAAAAAACCTGCGCATCAGACACATAATATTGTTTAGTAGGGCATTTGGCAATCTCAGAACATTTCTTTAAACTCCTTGTCCTTAAAACAGTCAATGGCTTTAAAATAATGGATTTGGCACAATTATGTACCCACCCATACACTCAGAAAAGGAGGCAGCGAAAAATGGGTGCCGCACAGGAGGAGGAAGCAAAAGCACTGAGAGCAGTCCGGGAACGGTGGGCTATGGGACCACGTGCACACTATCTCAAGGATGGCGACAGCGGGGAGAACACAAAGGCTGAGGTCTCAGGACTAACGAGGAATAATTTCTGTTCCACCATACGGAAGGGATTGTAAACGAAGGTGCCAGAGGAAAAGAAAAACGAAAGGCCCCCTGGAAAGCACACTCCCCAGGGCCTTGATCTCAGGGTCTCAAACAGAGGCTGTGGCTCATAGTGTTTGGTGAGGAAGTGAGTGGAGGTGAAATTAATCCTGACTCCACAGCACACAACACAGGCTCTCCGATGGTAAGGACCTTACATTTGGCTCACACAGTGAGAAGGAACTGTCTGCTCCTTTTTGTACCCCCCATAAAACCTAGCCAAAAGGTTTACAGACACTATTCAATAAAATTACTTCTGTAGCTGAGACCTGAAATGTCAGGCAGGCTAGTAGCAGTGATTTGGTCCCTCTTCTTTCATCATAATGATGTCCTAAGAAGTTGAAAGGCCAAAAAAAAAAAAAAAAAAAAAAAAAAAAATTGAAAGGATAGCCCTATCCGTCAAAATTAAAAAGAACACTGTGATCTTGGCCGAGAGGTAGGAGCCACAGTTTACTAGTTTAATGGAGGGTTAACTAGGAAGTTCATTTTGTTTTCTTTCTTTCTCTTTTTAGAAAATCAATTTTATTTAGTTTTTCATGTGGCTTTCGTTGCTCTGACAGTTTGTTGCGTATGTGGTGCCGGGGTTCAAACCCAGTCCTTGCGCATGCCAGCAAGCACCACAACTCCAGCCCCAGGAAATTACATTTTCTTAAAAATTAAAAGTCTCCAGACATTTTGAGACTTTCATTTCCAGGAATTCAGTGAATGAATGATAATGCCCATTCAGCCAGTTCTAGTCTAAAACTGACCCGGCCATACTGGACAAGAGCAAGTCTTCTGTTGCTAGTTGGTAAATGTTCTCCTTGAGGAAAATACCAGATTAGGAATTCTCTAATACCTTTTTTTGTTTGTTTGTTTTTTAAAGAGAGAGGGACAGTGAGAGAGAAAGAGAGAATCAATTTAGTTTATGCGGCCTTCGTTGCTCAGACACTTTGTTGTGTATGTGCTGCTGGGATGTGAACCCGCAAGCGCCAGGCAAGCACTGTAACCGCTGAGCCACCACTCCAGCCTCCCTTTTTGTTTTTTTAAAAGAGAGAGAGGGAGAGAGAGAGAATATCATTTTTTTTCCCACCTGGCCTTTGTATCTCCAATACTTAGTTGTGTATGTGATGAACCTGGGTCCTCATGCATACCAGGTAAGCACTCCAACTGCTAAGCCACTGCTCCAGTCCCCTCTAATACCTTTTGTTTGTTGTTTTATCTGCTTTTAAACTAGAAAGATAAAAAAGTTTAAATTTAAGATGAGGAATAGTATTTGGGAAGCCTTGCTTGCTACACAGAGAAGGTATACAAACATTGTGCTCCATCAGGGTCGGTAACCATGGTTCATACACCACGTCCAGCCTGTCATCTCTTTTCTTTCTGCTTCATTTCGTGGTACTGGGGATTGAACCCAGGGCAAACTTGACAATGCTCTGCCAATGAGTTTTATCCTCAGCCACTTTTATTTTATGTTATTTATTTTATATATATATATATATATATATATATATATATATATATATATAATTTTTTTTTTTAAAGAAAGAGGGGACAGTGAGAGAGAGCGAAGCAATATTTTCATGTGACTTTCATTCCTTGGACACTTCATTGTGTACATGGTACTGGGGTTTGAACTCACGTACTTGTGCATGCCAAGCAAGCGTGGTAACCCCCTAGCCACCACTCCAGCCCCACTTTTTATTTTAAAATAGGCATTGCTAAGATGCCCAAGCTGACCTTGAACTTGCAATCCTCCTACCTCAGCTGCCTAAGTAGCCACCACCACACCTGGCTCTGTCATCTGTTTTTCAAAGGCCTGTGAGCTAAGATCAGTTTTTTTGTGTGTGTGTATGTGTATGAAAGGGGCTGGAGCAGTGGTTCTGTGGTGGAGCACTTGCCTAGCATGAGCAAGGACCCAGGTTCGAACCCCAGCACCACATATACAACTTAGTGTCAGAGAAACAAAAACCAATGAAAAACTAACTAAAAGTTGATTCTTTCCCCTCCTCCCTCTCCCTCTCCCCCTCTCTCTTTTTAGAGATTGAGAGAGAGTGAATCAATTTTGTTTATTTTTCCAACTGGCTTTTGTTTCTCTGACGCTCAGATGTATATGTGGTGCCGGGGTTCAACCCTGGGTCCTTGTGCATGCCAGGCAAACACTCTAACCACTAAGCCACTGCTCCTGCCACTCTCCCCTTTTCTCTTAAAAAAAAAAAAAAAACTATGAAATTCAAATTTTAGTATCTATAAATAAAGCTTGATTACAACAACCATGCTTTTTTGATACAATGGCAGAGTTGATGGTGATAGTATGCCTAAAACATTTACCCTATAGGAGGCTGGGGATGTAGCTCATGGTTAAATCAAGCATCTAGAATGCTCAAGACCTTGAGTTAAATCCCCAGCAAAAAAAAAAAAAAAAAAAAAAAAAAGAAAAATTACTGTGTGGCCCATCATATAAGGTTTGGGCCTCCATTCTACATCAAGGTTTCCTAATGGCCAAATAAGTCTTTTAATTTTTTCTCAAAGGTCCTTGTTATTCCACCAGTTTAGGACATGCTATGCTGATTTCCCAGTTATAGGACTTCACAGAGCCTTCAAAGTGCTGGTATCAGCAGCTGTGGCCAGACCCACTTTGGCCCACCACTGTTCTGCAGCAGAGCATCTCCCTGAATGAGGCAATGTCCACCTCCGGAAAAGCGATGACCTGCACTGGGGCACCGTACACTTTGGCTTTGTCTCCAAGTCTACCCCAAGGGACTCCACAAGATGTCAGCCAAGTGGTTATGCTACCCAGTGCAGAAAGCAATGAAAGCAAGGGCCTATCTGATCATCTGGTGTTCTGTCACGAACACTTACGGGGGAAGCTGGCACAATGCAAGGAAATTCTTCCCCTGAGCGGATGGTGCTCATCTTATAAACTTACTAATTTTGTCTGTTAAGTTTCTTCTTGCTTTGGCCACTGGGAAACTCAGAAAAACACTCATAATTTGCCTCTAGAAGACAATGCTTCAGATTGAACTTTATAAACTAAACTTTACCTTGGCTGCACCTAATGTTCCTACTCCAATGTGCCTTTTGCTCCATCATTTCCTAATTTTAAGAAAGTCACTGCACTATATGTAATATTTGCAAAATTGAACTCATTTTTGGAAAACAAGCAGCATATAAACAAACACATATGTCCGCTGAGGAATTACGACACTTTAAGATCACGTACGAAGGAGACACTGGGAGAAAGACACACACCATGGACTACTGAGAGGGCAGGCTTCCAGACAGGAAAACCAAGAGGCTCCCAACGAGGAAGGCTAATAGAGCAGTGGGCTCCAAACTGGGGCTAGCACTATGGAAAAGTGGGAGAAGCAAGGGAACAGAGAGTGACCCCAACAAACCCCAGCCTTCAGCGCTGAGAGCCAGCGATTTAATCTGTTGTCATCACCAGGACGTGGTGCGAGAGGGTTCCTTCTGGCTGTGGGCAGTGGCAGGAAGAGCTGCTGGCCTCAGCACTTGGGAGCCGCCCCATGGGCGGGGCTGGGGTGAGGGTGGTGAGCCATTCAGCCTACACTGTTAGCATGCTTGGGATCTGGAAGGCTCACAACCTGCAGGGAGCAGCCTGGCCTGCCAGCTTTTAGAACCTGTGAGACCAAATATTTAAAGAGTTCCGCAACAACGATTAGAGAGAAGCTAACCCTGACCCACAGAAAACAAAGTGCCAGGTAGGGGAGGGAAGGAATGAGACTCCAGTTCATGAGGCTTTGGAATTCCAATTCAGAGCACCGTTATGTAACCAGAACTTCTGAAGGCACGTGACTGAGGGCTTAACAGAAGTTTTAAAGGCACAGCAAACTTCTAAGAGCTTTGTTTTACTCAAAGCCACTGATCTGGGAAACGGAGGCATGAATGTCTAAAAGCTTTCTATAATCTCTGAAGACCTGGTTAAGAGCCCAAGGAAGCCCTCCCTGGACCCTGCACCCTCTGCCTCCTCAAAGTACCAGCATCCCTGCCTCCTTTCAGCCTGAAGCAACTGTCTGGGGTCAACATTTCCTCATCATTCTGTCACTATTTACCTCTGTGGATCTGGGTGACAAACCTCTACATCACAGAAACTGCTCTCCCTAAGGTCATGGCTGCTTCTAGATTAATCTTTTTCTTTTTCTTCTTCTTTTTTGCAGCGCTGTGGACTGAACCCAGGGCCATGCAAGTGCTCTACCATTGAGCCATATCCCCAGCCCCAGATTTAAAGCACATATGTGGGTCAAAACCCTTCACCAACTCCTCACTCAACAAAGTAGAAATTTGGCATAGGATCGGAGCCCTCTATGAACTTTCTTGTTAGTATATGAACATTGTGTGCCAAACTTTTCTCTCTACCCTCTGGTGTCTGATGTGCTGCTTGTGCAGTTCCTATACTGGAACACTTTGCCACCAATCTCCAAGGTCTAAGACCTACCTAGCCTTCCAAGGCCTGGCTGCCACATTTTTTCCAGGGAACTCCTGGCTCCACAAAGTGGAAGCTAACTCTCCCACCTGCCCTGCCTATGCTTGTGTCCCTGTCTGATGGCACCAGCCACTGTCCTAGGTATTTTGGTGGTGGCTTATCATGACGACAGATTGGAAGCCAGTGTCAGGTGTGGCTGTGACAGTTGCCTGTCTTCATTTCTCTTCAAGCACACTAAAGGGGTACATGCAATGAACAGCTGATGGATATATGAATGAACAAATGACCTAAGAGCGCTCTTTAGAACTTTTCCATTCAGTTCTGCCGCTGTGCCTTGGGAAAGCCATTTAGGATTAGAACTCATGACTTCCTGGCATCAGATCCTGTGGTCACACCACAGTGTTATTATTTCCAAGGGTGTCCTTTTCTGTCTTCATCCCATCTTCTTTTCTCATAAAAGTGTGTTTTACAAACTGTGGTTCAGGGACAACTTCCAGATTAACAAAATTTATAGAGGCCCTCCTCTGTCTGTGACTCCTGGGTTGTCTCTTTGCTAGCAAGCGATTCTATTGGGAAGGATCTGGGTCAATGGTTGTGAATGGGAGAAAAAGGAATGGAAAAAATCTGGAAAATAAGTGGAAAAAGAGTAAAATTTTTATTCCAACACTTTCTTAGATTAGACGGTATCACAGTTTATATAGAAACCAGAAAATTTTATGTAAATCATAGCAGGGAAAATAGTCAAAGAGCGAGAGTACTTATCCACTGTAACATGTCCCCAGAAGCCCAGCCAGGTGTGTGCTGGACCTTCTTGAAAAGCCTGAGGCTGATGTCATTTCAATGAGCTGGAATTGTCGTTTAAACCTACTTTTGTGCCTCCTGGTTCAGGAGCAAGAACTTTTTTCTTTTTTTTAATATCAGCAGCTGCCGTATGTCCCCCTCAGTTCTGCTAACAGTGGATGGTGAGGTATCTGATACAAATCATAGATTCTTCGGAAAAGAAAAAGACTATGGCCTATTAAGAGCAGAAAGCACATGCCCCCAGCCTCTACTCCCACCCTCCACTCAGTGATGAAGACATGCATGAGGCCACACACTGGGCAGAAAGAAATGACACAGTGCTCTGGGCAGGGCCTTCTCCCCTGACCAAGGGCCACCTCAAGTTTTCACAAAATTTTAGACCAAATGAATGTGTTTATCAGGTTCTTTGACTTTCTGAAGGCCGATGACAGCATGAGACTCCAGTGCCACTGAAACGGCTTTCCTGTTCCATGTGTTTACACAGTCACTGGCCTCCCAGGCTGGTCTGGTACTAAAGGAGTTAGGGAGGGAGCCAAGGATGGGCCACGTAAACACAGAAAATACACTGGAAATCCACCCCATCAATTTGCATTTTAAAAATATTCAGTTTTCAGGGAAGTTGAAAGAATAGTAAAATGAACATCCATAGACCCTCATTCAGACTCAACCCAGGTCAACATTTTGTCATATCTGCTTTTAACTTTTCCCCTTCCTCCATATTTCAGGCTTTTTTCTTTCTTCTCGCATCTTAAACTACTGATGCTGCAGAGATCATGATGCTGTGCCCCTCCACACTTCTACACATTTTATAGGCATAAAGCATTCTTCTACAGCACCTCAATGCTGCTACCAAGTCATGTCACCCAATTGAGAGATTATGTGTCAATGTCTTCAGTTGTCCCCTGGAAGTCTCAACTTTTTTGTCTTCCTCTTGATGATCCAGGTCCTAATCAGCTGACATGCTACATTTGAATCACATCTCTTTAGTCTGTTTAATGTCTACCTGGTCTTTTAATATAACACTGCTCTTTTGGAAGAGTCAAGGCCAGATGCTTTATAAAATGCCTCATGTTCTGATTTACTGGTATGTTTGCTCATGGAGGGAGGAAGAGAAGAGGGGACAGAAACAACCCAAACATGGTAATCGCCTCTGTATTTCTTATAAGCAGAAGGTTTGATTTAAAGGCTTGACTGGATTAGGATGAACACTCTAGACTGAATACGTCCTAGGCGAGGTGAGCTGCATCTCTTCAGAAGGTGCATAGTCAGGGTACCTGAGATTAGCAGGCCAGATCAACCTATCTGAACACCCCCGGTTACCCTCTGTAAACAGAAATTCAGCTATGGAAAGTAACTTTGAGAGCATGTGAATATCCTGCTGTCAGAAAATAACTTTCAGCCGGGAGTTTTAGCATCCACTGATAATTTCTTTCTGATCAACTATGTCAAGTTGTATAATGGTGCTTTTCTAATCCTAATACCTTTAGCCATTTATTTGCTGGCTCTCTTCTGTTAAAAGGAGCTTTTAGTCAAGTGCAGTGACACACATCTGTAATTCTAGCTACTTGGGAGGCTGGGGCAGGAAGATCACAAGTTTGAGGCCAGCCTTAGCAACTGAATGAGACCCTGTCTCAAAATTAAAAAATTTAAAAGTGCTGTGAATATAGCTCAGTGACTGAAAGTGTCCCTGTGTTCAATCCCCAGTATTATTACTGGGGGAAAAAAAGCTTTGCCTGCAGTGCCACCAACTTCTCCCACATCACTGCAGTCACTGATTTTCTTTGATTCAATGTGTTAAAATCAAACACCAAAACCAGAGCTACTTTTTTTGATATGTAAATCACCTGAAATTAGGCTGGTAGGGGCCTTTTCAAGTGACCTCCTGTATTCCTATGCTGTATCCCCTGCATCGTTAAGTACTTCAGTGCATCCAGACCAATAAAATGGCTCAGGCTCGTCTGGTACATCCTGCCCCAGCTCTGCTAGTACCTACCTCCCTAAGGAACCCAGGTTCCTTTTGGTTGAGAATGGTATTCAGACACCAAGACAGGGTGCAAGATAGGCATGTTTCTTATTCCTGGGGTGCCCCTGCTTCCTACAGCAGGGAGAGTTTGAAGTAAGGGTTTAACCATGGAATTGCTGCTATTTGACTACCTTGGCCAAAAACCAGGTACTTCCTTGTGGTCCAAACGAACACACTGTTAAAAAATCATGAGTTTATTCTGTACTGAGATAGTTTGGGACCATCACAGGACAAAAGACGAAAAAACGCAAGGTCTAAGCCCCTGACTCTTCATCCATTAAAAGAATGATATGTGGAAAGGATAGGAATACACAGGCAGCCTTAAACTCCTACCCTGTCATTCCTTAAAACTGGCATGACTTTCTTCCCTTTTCTTTCCTCCTTCTCGCCCACATTTTCCAGCAATCTTAAGGACCAGGTCAATATAAAAGCAAAAATATCCGTGACATAACATCTCCAAGAATAAACCACTATTGATCTTTCACGTGGAAGAAATTCCTCAAAAACATACCACACCAAATGACTGAAAACAAACTCCACATTCAACCCAGCCCAGCAACTGCCCAGAAAGCTGGCGCCTCATCAGTGCGTCCCCCTCAGCGAAAGCCTCATCTATGTGCCCACAGGGTGTTCTCTGCACTCGTGGAGCTGGGCTCCGTCAGGCTGCTGTTACTGTGTACCTCAAAGGCCTGTTTCTGTAAGAACACCTCCAACAGAAAACGACACAGGACTTCTTCTCACCCCTGCTCCCCATTCCCCATTCATTGTATCTTCCTTTTCTCAGTGACTACCCCAGCTTCTATTGGCCTCAATGTTCAAATTCAGTTTCAAAATTACAATAGCAGTGAATACCAGCAGGAACCATCACCATGGGAAGCTCACGATTTCTTTGCAGTTTTATCCTTAGCGTGTACTCAATAAGGCATAGAGTCACCTGAATTGATTCTGTGTAGACTGTTGTTACATGTGTCAGACACTGGGCCAATCTGAATTTTATTTCAATTTTAGAAACTGTGCTTATTACGTTTTACATTTGTTGAATACTTTAAAGTTTAAATTGTTCAAAAGTTAAAGTGTTCTCAGAGAAGTCTCATTCTACCTCTGTCCTTCCTTCTACCCGGCTCCTCCTTATCCTGCCCCATCCCCTACCATTTCGTTATTTTCTGGTTTATCCTTTCTAGATTTTTTTTTTTAAAGAGAGAGTGACAATGAGAGAGAGAGAGAAAGAGAGAATCAATTTTATTTACTTTTTTGTGGCTTTAGTTGCTCCACACTTTGTTTTGGACGTGATGCTGGGGTTTGAACTTGTGTCCCTGCGTATGCCAGGCAGGTGCCGTAACTGCTGAGCCACCGCTCCAGCCTGTTTTTCTTTTTGGTACTTGTATTTTTTTGTTATTTTCATTTTTTCCTCCACAAACAGTAAAATGTTACAATTTTTCTTATCTTGTTTTTTCACTTAACAATAAATTCTGAAAATCACTCCATATCAGTTCAGAGACCATAATCATAACTGTCAGAGTTGGATGGTCACGCCAGTCCAAATTATCTCCCCAGACCTCCATGCCCAAACCAATGAGATAGTCAGCTCACATGCTCAACACTTGGGATGGGTGAGGGCGGAAGGGTTCACTGCCCCACAAGGCAGGCCTTCAGCTCCAGATAGCTCTATTAGTATTTTCACAGGCCGAAGTGAAATGTGACTCTGGTAACTTTATAATTCAGGCCCGTTAGCCACAAAGAATCAGCTGACTCCTTTTTACAACATGAAGCCCTTTAAACATGACTTTTCCCAAGAAATATGCCCAGGTCTTTCTTTTCTAAAGGACTATAACTATGTAACTGTATCCCTTTCCATAAATTCTCACTCACTTTATGTCAGGAATAAATTTAAGTTGTAGGAACTAGTGGAACATCAACATGAAGAAAGTGAGAGGTCAAGAAAAGAAGGCCAGGATTCCCTCACCCAACAAATATTTAGTGGGCACCCAGTGCTCCAAGTGTTTGGACCCATTTGGGAACAGAAAAAAGATACCTAGCTACTTATATTCTAGTGGGGGAAGAGACCAAAATAAACAGCATTAAAATTAAGTGCCAGGGAGAAGAAAGCAGTAGGACAGAGTAAGGGGATGAGCAGCCATGGGCTATTTAAAAGAAGAGCACAAGGAAGTACCAGGGCAAAGGCCCATGGCCTGCCAAGTGAGCTGACCTGAAAGCACTGAAATACTTAACCAACAGTCTGTACAAGGCAGAGACGGCGTGGCCCCTGAACTCCTTTCCTTTTTGTCCAAGATGATTGAAACCTGGGCTTGCTGGTGTTCAGAATGCAGCTTTCCATGCCTGAGGCTGCACTGCAGGCAGCTGAATTCTACAGGTCCAGAAAGTCTATCTCTCTAAACTCTTTCGTCTTTTACTATAGTATTAGTTTTCTTATAACCTAGATTTAGAATATCAGCTTAGGACTACTTTAAGACAGATTATAGGAATATTGATTATTGGGGCTGGAGCGGTGGCTCGGAGGTTTTGGCACTTGCCTGGTATCTAGGAGGACATGGGTTTGCACCATGTTCACAACTAAGTGTCAGAGCAAGAAAAGCCACATGAAAAACTAAATAAAATTGATTCTCTCTTTCTCTGTCTCACTGTTCCTCTCTCTCTTTAAAAAAAAAATACTGATTGATAGCAATTAGGTTTTTCAATCCAACAAAATGAAGTGATTATAAAATTCTAGGAAGGATCAAATCTACAGATTTAAGCTCCTAAATCTACAGTGTTAAAAAATTCAAACCTAGGGGCTCAAGCAGTGGCTCAGTGGTTACGGGACTTACCTGATATGCACAACTATGCGAGCTCAAACCCCAGTGTTACATACACAATGAAGTGTCAGAACAATGAAGGCCACATTAAAAACTAAATAAAATTGATTCTCTTTCTTTCTCTCTCAAAAAAAAAAGTTCAAAACTAAAAAGCTCCTGACAATGTACAAAACCTTCACAAACTAGAAACACTCTAAAGGCCTTTAATATATGGGAAATCTTGGTCTCATCAAAAATATGTTTTTCTGGGGCTGGAGCGGTAGCTCAGCGGTTCTGGCACTTGCCTGGCATATGCGAGTATATGGGTTTGAACACCAGCACCACATAAACCACGAAGTCTCGGAGCAACAAAAGCCTTATGAAAAAACAAATAAATAATTTTTTTAAAAATTTCTCTCTCCTCTCTCTCACTGTCCTTCAATCTTTAAAAAAAAAAAAAAGTACTTTTTTCCTTCAATTTTCTAGAAATGTTCCTTGAAAATACAGAATTAAAATAATGGAGATTGTTATCTTTACTCATTTTGTGGATGGGGAAACTGAGGCTCACAGAGACTAAGTAACTTGCCCAAAGTCACACAACTGGAGAGGTACGACTGCGGGCGCTCAGGAAACAATGTCCCATAGTGAAGGTGTAAGCCATAGAATTTCTCTCTCCCCTCTTTTTTCTGCCTTCCTATCTCTGGCCCTTTATCCTCCAATAAGGCAGGACATAGAAACCAGAATCCTCCTGTTTTTTCCAAAACCAGCCATAAAAACTAAAAATATTGCTGAAATGTTCCCCTACTTTTCGGTGTAGAAGTTGGCCATAAAGAAATTCTCTGACCTACCTGATGATAGATAATTAAGACCCTCAATTCCAGAAAGGGCCCTGCCCCATACCCAGGAAAGGAGGAATGCTGAACAGAGAAGAATCTGAATAGACAATTCTTGCTGGATCCCCTTGGTCTGTTACTATTAGATCACATGCTTTCTAACCAATCATAACAGCTATCCAAACTTTATCAAACCCAAGCATAAAAATGAACAGTTTTCCCTGATATGCAATTAAAGACAAACAATTTGTCATTCTTTTCTCCTGAAAACCTACCTTTTGTTACAGGGGTGTCATCCTGACCCTTTATAATGAGCAGGAAAGGGATCACCATCCTTTTCTGCCCCTATAACTCAAGAGAATAGGAATTCACCAAAAGGGAAAGTGTCCTGATGTAAGTTGTGATCATCTCTATTTCTACCTTGAGTTCCACACAGATTTAAACACCTTGGAAGCAATTTGGCTAAAGTGATTCACCCAAAATCTCTTTAAGATAGTTTTTATATGGTTAGCTAACTTTACAGTAACTTCGTTTTAGGTACCCCAGCCAAATCTGACAACTGACTACGTTAAACCTGAAAATCCACATTCAGAGTCCCAAGTACTTTCTTTTTGAAAAGGTATACAAAAATAGGGAAAAGGTTGCCAAAGAAAGAATATACAACTATGTACTTTCACTTAGGAAGGGGGTGGGGATAATAGGGTTGACCACACGGCTTTGCACTCGCCAGGCACCATGCAGGTGAATATACTGCACTTTGAAATCTGCTTCACAATTTCCAGAAGTGATATAGTTAATATGTAAAAATAAAAGAGTGCAACCAAATCTTAATATGACTTTTCCTGAGACTAAACCCAATGGGGTAAAGGCCAAAATTTAACAGATTTAAGTTCTAGTGGACAGAATTAAGAATAGTCACAAAGTCAAGGAATTAACTATGTCTAGACATCTCTCCTAGATTTCTATTTGAGGAACAATATATATATTTTCTCATCCTTTGAATTCCCAAGCCAGGAATTCAGAACCTGCTGTTGAGAGGATCATCATCCTTAATTCTCCATCCATTTATCAGGCTAAAATGCAAATGCAAGTGCGCATGCATTTCAACAGCTCTGGAGCTCCAAAAGCCTTCTCAGGGAACATGCTGAGCTAACTGGGGAAGGGTTAAGCCACCCCTATTTTTCAGATCTGAAAACAGTTGTTCTGATATGAGAAGAATCATCACAATGGTGCCAGCTTCCTTCTATAATAGCTATTCACATTGTTTGCACAACTGTATGATTGTTATGGCAACCATAAAAATGGAACTATCATTCTTCAAATTACACACTGCCCATACCGGATTACCTACATACTGTTTGTTCCTCCACATTACCCAGCATTTCTTTTGAGAAAATGCTATGTCTGTCCCATAGATGTTTAGAAGCAAGATAAAGTGATCTCATTCAAAGGGAGATTGCACAACAATGAATCTTTGAAAGGCCTTGCTCTTCAAGAATTCTTGGGCTCTCCAGTTAAGTCTTTTTATCCTTTGGTCACTGGGCAGCCTCAAAATATTCCAATGAATGTTTTTATTAAGTGGATGATGTGGAAAGATGAAGTTCAAGCATCATGAATAGGCCTTAAAGACTTGGCATGTTCTGTAAGTCATTGAGACCACTTACCAGTCTCTGCGTAGGGAGCTTAAGAGGCTTACAGAAGAGAGACGCATAGCATTTTAAGGAAATTTGCTCTGTTAAAGGGGAACAAGGAACACAAAGAATAATAACATTAATATATTTTTTAAAATATAATGATAAATTTCAGCTATACTTTAGGATGACCAGGGACTTTATTATCATTTTGGCCAGTGAATAGGACTTTGTAACTTTCAAAAGGAAAAAAAAAAGTATGAATTCTTTCTTTTTTGTTAATGGGGACAGCCCATCTAGTGTTGTAAGTCTTTAAATATTCATCTTGGGCCAAATTCTGTTGCATTCCTTGGAGTTAGTTCTATAGTACAACAACAACAACAACACACACACACACACACACACACACACACACACACACACACAAAGAAAAGGAAGAAAAGAAAAAGGCAGGCTTGCTAAGGCCTTCCTAGTTGACTTTAACATTAAATACAGAGAAACAGAGTGCTCCTGCTGCACTCCCATGCTCCCCATCCTCAAGTAGCCCCCACAGCCTGCATGACCTGGTCCAGGGCTTTGGCACTGTCCCTACTTCAGCCTGACTCCTGCTGGCCAGGCCTCACCATGCTGTGGGCCAGCCCTGGAGCCCTAAGCCCACTCTCCTCCATTCTGCGGACACAGCTCACCACATCTGATTTCCGAATCCTCTCTTTCTTCCCTGCCTTTCACATTCTTCAACGTTTGGCTACTGGAATGAAATAAGTTCTTAAGACATATCACTAGATTCTACTTCCTGTCTCAGGCGGCCTCTCTGGCTTCCAGCTACTTCTGTACTGCAGCCCTCAGACTGGGATTCAACACCTCTGATCTCTTCATGCTGCTTCTCCACTCTTCCTCACGTTCTTAATGTGGGACTTCAGTGAACCAGTTCTGTCAAAATACTCTGAACTGTTTTCTGTAGGACTTATCATCTGTTCTTCTAGACTTGTTTCCTTTTGAAAGGACTTTTTCCCTCAATTATATCATTTTTTAAAAATTTTAAAATTATATCATTTTAAATTCCAATAATATCTATTTCAGTTTCCAGCAAAAATGAGATTATAAACTTACCAAATTAAAATGGTTTTTTCTTTTAAAATAAGATTTTTTAAACTCCAACCTCTGGAGTGGAGACTGGTAGTTACAAATGGTCCATTTGCCAGAAGCACCACAGTATGTGCAAGAATGGAGCTTGCCTGGGTGACCCAGTGGTACGTCCTTTGGATTACAAATAGACTAATGCAAGGGTAGATGAAAAGGGGCCCAAAAAAGTAGGAAGAGGGAGTAGAATTCAAAGGCAGAAAGCAGTGTCAAATTTTTAGTCCTCATATAGATTTAGACATCTTTTTGGTATGGTAATGTACCTGAACAACCATCAAAAAGAAGGAAGGTATGGTATTTTACCAAGCATATCTGATGCTTAACCCTGTGCTAAGCATTACATGTGTTCTTACAATAAATTCCACTGCAACCTCATCAAAAGACACTATCTGTACATCCCTTCTAACTTTAAAGAAAGTAGGGCTCAAACAAGCTCAAGATTACACACCTAGTAAATGGCAGACTGAAGGAGGGTTCAAACCAAATTTGCTTCTACAATCTACATTCTTAGCTGGCTGCCGTGGCACACAACTGTAATCCCAGCTACTTGGGAGGCTGAGGCAGGAGGATCCCAAGTCCAAGGCCAGCCTCAGCAACTCAGTGAAACCTTGTCTAAATAAATAAATAAATAAGTAAACTTAAAAAAAGGGGGGGGGTTGGGGATAAATCTCAGTGGGCAAGGGTTTGCTAATATGTGGGAGGCACTGGCTTTAGCCCCCAGTACTGGTTAGAAAAAACACCCTACTACTTTCTTGTAATTCATCCCTGTGATATCAGAATAATTTAAAAACTTCAGACTCTTGGAATAGAAAAATAATGAGTAAGAGTATCTATAAAGTCAGGCTTAAACGTAGCCTTGTTAGATACAGTGGGTTCCTGATCTTGCACTCCTTCTCCCACGCAAGCATGGAGCCAAACTGGGATGGCCTGATCCTTACCCTAGAATCTGGAGTTAGGACAGAGAGAGGGAGGTGGAGACAAGAGGGAAAGCGGGGAGGGGGGGGCAGGTGAAGGGTGACAGGGTAAGACTACAACAAGGGAGCTGCAGAGGCAGAGAGGAAGAAAGGCTTTCTGGGTTCTCTGCCCTTGGGTTTTGGGAGACGTCACAGGATCCTTAAAACACATTCCCCTTTCTGCTTAAGTGAGCTCCAGTGCTTTCTGTTCTTTGGGAAAAAAGCCTTAATTAATGCAACAGCTGTGGAAAGTTTTCTAGAATGGATAAACTTGTCAAGGCTTTCTCCAGTGCCTTCTCATTAACAAAGCCTTGACAGGATGTCACAGTCCCAGCTTCCACACTGTGCACTCCAGGGAGCTCCTGGAGCCTCCCAGAGTGGGAGGCAGAGGAAGGGGCATGTTGAGCTGCAGTCAGATTTCCATTGCAAAAGCAAGTCACCTTCAGAACTACTGCCCTTGCCAGTTATAAAACACAAGGCTATCACAGGGGTCTCTTGGCCAGGAGGGACCTCCAACTCCCATTTTCCGAGGCAGGGGGAGTGAGCAGTGTCTCTCTTTGACTTTTTTATGTTAATCAAGGACACAGGTTTAAGGAGGTGGAGACATGACGGTAGAAGGTAACAGCTTCTAAGACTGTAGACCTGAACTCAAGTCCCAGCTCTGCCACTCAGTCATGCGATCTTAGGCAAGTGACTGTCCTTATCTAGGCCACATGATCCCTGTAATAAGTGTAAGTGTTCCACGGGGTGGTTTTAATGACTAAATGAGATAATACAGATTATAAAAAGATATAAAATAAGCATTCACTAGATGACATGTTTTGGTACGTTAACAAAGCTAGATGAAAATTTCAAATTTTCGTGTATGTTATTTTTCTATCCTTGATACTTATGTCCAAATACTAACAGAGATGATCTGCCAGGGAACTGACTTTTCTTGTGGTGTGCCCCTGGTATGTTTCCAATACCACGGTGGAAGAGACAGAAGAGGGACATTTAGTGAGGCCTACTATGTGTCCAGCACTGTCTCTGGTCTAAGAGACACTCAAGAGCATATGAGTGATTTAATATTTTCAAAATAACTCTATTTCAAAAAGAACCGATTAAATATGAGTATAGAAAAGGATAATTGAACACACATTTAAAGTATTGTTATGCTTGTGGGAACACTCCTATCCTAGGAATTCTAATTACATCTGAAAGACCACAGGAGAACTGTTTAAACAATCACAGCTTCAAACTCTTGATTCTCCCATATATGAACTCTGGTGCAACTCCACTAAGCCACACGTCAGGCAAGGCCAGTGGCGGCGATGTTTGAGCCTGAGGAGTGAATACAGTGTAAGAAGAGCTATTTCTTCACACAGGTAAAGCCCTTCTTTCTGCCTCTTCTGAAAGCTGGAGGACTCCACATACTCGTCCATGCAATGCAACAGCGTGCAAACTGCTTTTGGAATTCTTTAAGAACCACTTTCTAAGCCAATTCATGAGCTTCACAAGAAAATCAATTTTACTGCTTTATAATTATACCTTTTTTTTTTTAAAGTTGGATTATCCAACTTGATCACCCACCTGATTTACCACCCTTGGCTCTGAACTGACTTGGCTGTTTGCAAAAATCAAATCCACCCTCAAAGGATGAAGATTTGCCATTGTTGAAAATGTGCCTCAGGCTCTGAAGGCAATTTCCGAAGAGGAATCCAAAACTGCGTATGTCGTCCACAGCGCTGCCAAACTCGAACACTCTTCCTTCACTGAGTGTCCTCGGGACCCTGCTTCTCTCGAGCTCCCTCGCCTCCCACCG
Source organism: Aplodontia rufa (assembly GCA_004027875.1). NCBI lineage: Eukaryota > Metazoa > Chordata > Mammalia > Rodentia > Aplodontiidae > Aplodontia > Aplodontia rufa. The sequence goes on along the minus strand of PVKS010020291.1, from coordinate 9,232 downwards.
TCTCACCTCCTGCCCACTCCCCAACCCACTGGCAGCGAGGCTGGGCTCCAATCCCTCCTCGGAAACGCTTGGCGTATCCAAACAAGCAAGAAAAGCACTTGATGGCTCCAGCCAGTGTCCTGAGCTCCAGCTTCCTCCCAGCTGACCTCACTGCTACAGGGCACAGGGCAGCTCATACTTACTTCCAACTGGCCACCAACTGCCTTCCTTTCCCTTTATTCTTCTGATGTCCATCTTTCCTGCCCCTGACCCACTTTTCCTAAGAAGCCGCTCCCTCGAGAGGGAGCTCCTCAGTCTCTCCTGGCCATGTGCTCACCCCTGCACCTACGCATTCCCAGCAGGGCCTGGGCTACTTCTGTGCACCTGAATAGATACCTGCCAGCTGGACTTCTGCCCTGAGTGCCAAGCCTATCTTTCTGACTCTATTCATCTCCTTCTGGTATTGTAGGCATGTAATATCTACACCTTGCTGATTTTTCCTGTCTAATAATTTTGTTGTTAATGTCCTTTAATGCATCATATTTGATTCTACTGAACTGCACCTTGGTTGAAGGTTATTATTGGTATATATATATATATATATATATATATATATATATATATATATACTTGATACTGGGGACTGAACCCAGGGGCACTTTACCACTAAGCTACATTCCTAATCCATTTTATATTTTTAAATTTTGAATCAGGATCTAAGTTCCCAAGGCTGACCTTGAACTTGGGATCCTCCTGCCTCAGCCTCCTAAGTTGCTGGAAGAATAGGTATGTGCCACTTCCCATCATACCCAGCAGGCCTAAGGTTACTGGCCCAATCCAAAAGCCATGTGGGCATCTCCCCCTAACTGAGGTCTTCTCAGAGCATGAGGTCATTAAACATAACTGGTTTTCTGTTTTTTTTTTTCTTTCTTTCTTTTTCTATTTTTAAAGAGGGAGGGGCGGGAGACAGAGGTGGAGAGAGAGATAAGAGAATCAATTTTTTCCCCCAATCTGGCCTTTGTTTCTTGTATACTTAATTAGTATGTAGTGCTCGGGTTTGAACCTGTGTCCTCACGCATGCCAGGCAAGTGCTCCAACCACTGAGCCACTGCTCCAGCCCCTTCTTTTAAAAACAATAATAAGACAAAAATATAATGAAATCATCCTTAGCCTTTAAGGTCAAATTCCAATATCACCTGCACTTTAAAGCGTCCAAGTTCCTCACATCATATTAGTTACTTTCTCATCTGTGTTTACCTGCTACTTAAAAAACTTTGAACCTTTTGAGATAATTATAGATTAACATGCAGTTGTGAGAAGACAGAGACGCTTACCCAATTTCCAATGGTAAGAGCTTAAAAAAAGTACGGTACAATCTTGATAACGATACAACCAGTCTTCTTTAGATTTTGTTCTCCTTGTACTCATCTGAGTGTGCATGTTCTATACAATCTTATGACATGTGAAGGGGCCTGCAGACACCACCTCATTCAAGACAGTGAACACAACCAGCATCCTGAGGACTCCTGCCCACTTCCACAATCACTGGCAACTACAGATCTGTTCTCCAGTTCTAAAACCGACTTTTTGAAAATGTGATAGAAGCGGCATCCTCGGGTGCGTGACCTTTGAGACCGGCTTTCCACCCACCATCTGCTGTAGCTCCTCCTCCTGCCGAGCACCTCCCCACGGTGTGGATATACCGCAGTTTGTTTGACCACTCACTCAGTGAAGGACATCTGGGCTGCTTCCAGTTTTGGGCTATTATAAATAATGCTGTTATGAAAATCCATGTACAGGTTTTTGCAAGAATATAAATTTTCATTTCTCTGGGATAAATGCCCAGGAGTTGCAATTACCGGGTTGTATGATGGTTATGTTTAGTTTTTCAAGAAACTGCCAAAGTGTTTCCAGAGTGGTGGTGGCATTCCACATGTCCACCAGCAGTGTGCAAGTGATTCACAGTCTCTGTAGCCACAGCAGGGTTTGTGTTGCTGGAACTTCTGCCAGCCTTGGCTCTTCTTTTCTTTTCAGCATTCTAACAGTTGTGCACTGGTAGCTCATTGTGGACTGGGTTTAACTGTATAATGTCTGTTAATTTAACTGAAACAAGAACTCATGTGAAAAACAGGATTCCTTTAAGATTAAGGGGGCAAAATATCTCCAGGACTTGGGGATGAGAGTGCCCAAGCTAACTCTCAGTCTTTTAGGGCTAAAAGACACACCAGAAAATTAGGAACTACACAGTGGATAGTCTACATGTTAGGAGATGGGGGTTGAGATGTCAGCTCTAACTCCTGAGACTACATGGTCAGCAGAAATACCAAGAAACCAGAGCCAGACAAGAAAAGGACACTAAAATCAAACCCTCTGGGACAGGACAACAGCATGCCCCAATCTGAAAATATTAGGAACTCTCCCAGATGATAAGGAGCAAACTCCAGGTGGCGAAGGACAAACACATGCATAGTCTAGTCACTAAAATAAGCTAGAGCTACCTTTATTAGCACAGTATAAAACATTCCCCGTGGTGGAGACCTCAGATGGAAATGAGAAGCAGACTGCATGGAACAGTGAGATGAGCACAAACGGAGCTAAAGTCCCTCCATGTGATAACCTCAAGGGACTGGGTCCCTGTTAAAATCTGTACATCTCTGTCCTTTGGGAAAATCAGCCAGGCACTGTCATAGTCAGAGCTGCTCCTTCCCCTGGCGCAGAATTCTCAACGCATCCTTGCCCGTGTCCCCACTCAGTGACTCACTTTATCAAACGTGAGACAAGAGGGCTGGAGCAGTGGTTCGGTGGTAGAGCGTTGCCTGGCATGTGTGAAGACCCAGAACCACATATACAACTAATACAACTAAGTGTTGGGAAAACAAAACACAGATGAAAAGATAAATAAAATTGATTCTTAAAAAAAAAAAAAAAAAAAAAAGCAAGCTGTGTGCAGCGGTGCACACCTGTAATCCCAGCAGCTCAGGAGGCTGAGACAGGAGGATCACAAGTTTGAAGCCAGCCTCAGCAAATTAGCAAGGCCCTAAGCAACTTAGCAAGGCCCTCTTTCAGAATTAAAAATAAGAAGGGCTGGGAATGTGACTCAGTGGTTAAGCGCCTCTGGGTTCAATCCTTGGTGTATACACACACACACACACAGAGTGAGCAAAATTTCCTGTCTCTGATATGAAAACAACTTTACATATGGCTCTTTGTTGGATAATGTGGTTTACGAATACCGCCTCCCAGTCTGCAGCTTGCCTTTTCATCCTCCTATCACAGGCTAAGAGTGTTTAATTCACCAAGCTCTTCTTTCTGTACTGTACTTTTCATGTTGAAGTCCAAGAGCTCTCACCTAGCACTTGCTACATCTTCTAAGTCTTCTTTCATGCTTCATTTTTTATTTTTATTTATTTATTTTTGTAAATTTTAAACTTCTACCTTCTATATTAAAGGCCGTGACGTAAGGCATAAGAGTTTAGTGGAGGCTCGCTTATTTGCCTGTGTCTGCCAGCTTCTTCCCACACCATCTGTTGAAAGGCTACCCTGTCTCTACTGAACCGCTTTTGCCCCTCTCTCAAAAATCAACAGGGCAGGAGGCTGGAGCAGTGGCTCAGAGGTTACAGTGTTTGCCTGGTGTGTGCAAGGACATAGATTCAAACCCCAGCACCATGTACACAACTAAGTGTTGGAGAAACAAAGGCCAAATGAAAAACTAAATAAAGCTGATTCCTTCTCTCTTGCTGTCCTCTCAAAAAAAAAAAAAATCAATAGATGTGGTAGCACAATCTGTAATTCTAGCAGCTTGGGAGGCTGAGGCAGGAGGATCTCAAGGTCAAAACCAGACTCAGCAACTTGGTGAGGCCTGAGCAACCATATGAGACCCTGTTTCAAAATAAAATAAACAAACAAAAAGGGCTGGTGATGTAGCTCAGTGGTTAAGTGCCCCTGGTTCAAACCCCAGTACAAAAAAAAAAAAAATCAATAGGGTACATTTGTGTGGATCTAATTCTGGGTCCTCTATTTTGTGCCATTAATCTATGTATGCTAGGCACAGTAGCACACACCTGTAATCCCAGCAATCTGCAGAAAATTGGGAGGCTGAGGCAGGAGGATCCCAAGTTTGAGGCCAGCCTCAGCAACTTATCGAGGCCATTTCTCAAAGCAAACAAACAAACAAAAAGGGTTGGGGGGGTGCTGGAGTGGTGGCTCACTGGTTATGACACTTGCCTGGCATATGCGAGGATGCAGGTTCAAACCCCAGCACCATGTACATGATGGAGCAACGAAAACCACATGAAAAACTAAATAAAATTGATTCTCTCTCTTACTGTCCCTTCTCTCTCTTAAACAAAAAACCAACCAACCAAACAAAAAAACACAAAGGGAGCTCCCACTGTAGCTCAGTGGTACAGCATCCCTGGGTTGGATCCCCAATCCCCGCCCCCAGCAAAAAGATCCATGTGCTTATTGAGCCTTGCAGGTGACTACAGGCATCTCTATCACGCTCAGGACATTCCTCTCTCTTCCTATGAGCATTTTAGTACAAATGTGTGTGGGGCTTTTTCAAATGACTTTTATGTATCAACAAAAACTGGATGGATCCTGTTGGATATTCTGTTGATATGGCAGCTTACACAAAATGGTTTTTTTTTACAGCTGCATTACTAAGATAAAAGTCACCATAAAATTTACCTCCATATAGCACATGATTCAGAGGTTTATTTTTTTTCTTTTCTTTCTTTCTTTTTTTGTACTGATGTAGAACTCAGGGGTTCTACATCCCCAGCCCGTTTTATTTTTTATTTTGAGACAGGTCTCACTAAGTTGCTGAGGCTGGCCTGAAACTGGCAATCCTCCCGAGTGGCTAGGATTACAGGCATGCACCACCCACCCAGCAATTCAGAGGTCTGTAATATACACATGGAGTTCTGTAATCACCACCACTACGTAGGTTTAAAACATTTTTAGCTCCTCACAAAAGAAACTCCATACTCAGAGCAGACCTTTACATTTCCCTGTCTCCCCGGCAATTAGTAATCAATTCTCTCTCTCTATGGATTCTGGAATCATGGTCTTTCGTATCTGGCTTCCTTCTCTTATTGTAATGTCTTCAAGGTCCACCCACATCATTCCCTTTATGACCAATAATATTCCACTGCATGGATATATCGTATTTTACTCATCCACTTACCAACTGATGGAACACTTGGGTCATTTTCAGTTTTTGAATAATGAGCTATGCATATCCATATAAGTTATGGAGCAGACATGTTTTCAATCCTATGTGACTTGAACTGTCAGGTCATGTGGTGCCTCTAATTCTTGGAGAACCTGCTAAACTGTTTTCAAACATGGCCACACCATTATACATCCTTGCCAGTGGTACACAAGGGCTGTGGCGTATCTACATCGTCATCCACATGTGTTATGTTTTTATTACAGCCATCCTAGTGGGTGTAGTGACTTGCATTCCACAATGACCAGTGATGGTAAGTATTTTCCATGTGCTTACTGGCCATCTGTATATCTTCAAATTCTCTGTCCATTTAAAAATCTGTCTTTTTATTGCTAACTTTTAAGAGTTCTTTACAAATCCTGGACATAAGGCCCTTATCAATATATAATATTCATTTCCCCCCATTCTCAGGGTTTTGTTTGTTTGTTTTCACTTCAACCAACCAAAGCAGACTTTGGGCTTCCTGCCGGATGGAGGAAAGATTAGTAATATCCTCAGCACTCCCAGCAGCACCCTTGCAAGGCTAGTCTGAATGCAGTATGCTCCCACTGGATGGGCAGCTGGGTCAGCTCCTCATGTGGTCCTGGCGTTTACCCCAGGAGGGCAATGGGAGCGTGCTGGCTTTCGCTCAGCAGAGGGGCAGGGTGAGGGGTTGCAGAACAGCACTTGGCTGGCAAGGTAGTGACAGCACCATCAACCGCTTCTGCTACCCAAGGAAGTGAGATCAGCTACATGATCAGATCTGCTGATTGTACCCCAAAGGGAGCAGGAGCATCACTTGCCCGTGGCAGGCAGGCAGAAAGATGAACTCGATGCTTGGCTCCAGGGAGCACCAGCAGGTGCGGGAAAACAGCATCACTGCTACCTTCACGGGCAAGGACGCTGCGCATCCACTGTTAACGTTCTACTGTGCAGCACTGACACCGTGTGCACGCACATGGGGCACGCAGCTTGACTGCTGGTACCGGGCACACCACGACGGTGTCCTGTTGTTGTTAGATCGTCATTTTTCTGTTCTCTAGCTAGGGGAGACAGGTCTTTGGTGGGACCATTTCTGCCCTTTCTGGCCACTCCAGGTTGGTTACAGGTAAATCAGACAACCCTGCCTGGGATATGGGGAGGCCATAAAGACACCCAGGAGAGTTACCATCACGCGCTTCCTCAAGTCCTGAGCTCCCAGGCAGTCTGACCTCTTTCTCCACCTTTCAGAATCTTCTTCTGCACGTTTGTTATGTCCATTGTTTTAGTTTTAAGAAGGCCGGGAAGGAATGGGCATATTCTATCTTTAAGAAGGCCGGGAAGGAATGGGCATATTCTATCTTTAAGAAGGCCGGGAAGGAACGGGCATATTCTGTCTTTAAGAAGGCCGGGAAGGAACGGGCATATTCTGTCTTTAAGAAGGCCAGGAAGGAACGGGCATATTCTGTCTTTAAGAAGGTCGGGAAGGAACGGGCATATTCTATCTTTCACAGAAACAGAAGTTCTGCCTCTTATTTTATGATAGTGATTTTAGCATTCTATTCTTCAAGATGTTTTCCTAATTTCTCCGCTGTATTACAACTACTTTGAAGGCATTAGACTATGTTTTATCAATATTAATTTTCTTAGGAATATCACAAAGAAACAGGAATGAGTCCCAGCACTTGCTGGATATAACACATGTTACGTTGAATGAATTAATATATAGTCTACAAACTCAAATAAAACCTTCCTTGTCCTTTCCTCTTTTCTCCTTCTTCATCCTTTATACAGTCATTTACATATATAATTTACTATATGCCAAGTACTGAGTTGGCCCCTGGAAACAGTTAAGTTAAGACCTGCTCTTGTTCTCAGTGAGGACTTTGCCATCTGTCAGGAGTCAGAGACCTTCACAGGTAAATCAGACAACAGCATCGCAAGTGGGCAACTTCCAAAGGACAACGGAACAAGGTAGGACTAATTCTTCTAGAGTGAGAACACACAGCTCACTGCAATTAAAATGGGCCCTAGAAAATGGAGCTTTGGCCACAGTAAAGCTGGGGAAAGATGGAGGGCTGAACACAGAACAGGTTACTAGGAAGCCAAGGAATATATTTTCCTCTTTCTCTTTTCCTTTTATAAAGTTGATCATTTTACCTATTTTTCCTCCCTGCGGTACTTTGGCAGAACCCAAAGCATACTAGGCAAGCACTCTACCACTGAGCTACATCACCAGCCTTTTAAATTCTGATTTTTAAACAGTGTCTCACTAAGTTGTCCCGGCTGGCCTTGAACTTGCAATCCTGCCTCAGCCTATGGAGCAGGTGTGATTACAGCAATGCACCACCAAGCCTGTAACAATATTACTATTATTATTATTACTATTATTGGCACTGTTATAAATGCCAACTTACCCAACATTCCTAATCTTAGAAATGATTTGCCCACATAATTACTGACTACTCTGTTGCTCTTATTTTAAAATTCTATCTTCCTTTTGCTCTGAATGACCCCAGAAGGTAATTCAGAATTTTCTGCCAAGTTCTTTCACCTGCTACCTAGGCATCAAAGGGAAAAGACTTGAGAACGACATCTAGGACTGGTAAAACAGAGACCTCTGCGAAACTACTTCATATATGCAAAAGCTCTGGTGAGATTATTAAAATCAGTGTTTCCACAATAACAACAAAAAAAACTACAAACCAATTATTCCTCATGAACACTGACATAAAAATCCTTAATAAAGCTCTTGCAAACCACATTCAAAAACACATCAAGAAGATAATTCATCATGATTAAGTGGGCTTCATTCCAGGTATTCAAGGCTGGTTCAACATAAGCAAATCAATAAATGTGATTCATCACTTAAACAGAATTAAGGACAAAAACCATATGATCATTTCTATAGATGCAGAAAAAGCCTTCGATAAAATCCAGCACTAATTTATGTTCAAAACTCTAGAGAAAACAGGGATCAAAGGAACTTATCTTAACTTTGTGAAGGCCATATACACCAAACCCTCAGCTAGTATAATACTTAATGGAGAAAAACTGAAAGCATTTCCACTAAACTCAGAAACAAGACAAGGCTGACTGCTCTCACCACTTTTATTCAATATAGTCCTTGAGACCTGGCTGTAGCAATCAGGCAAGAGAAGGAAATCAAAGGGATAAGAATAGGAAGGAAAGAAGTCAAACTATTCCTTTTTGCTGTTAGCAGGATCCTATATCTGGAAGATCCAAAAACTCCACCAGAAAACTGCTAGAGCTAATAAACAGATTAGGAAAATTAGCAGGCTACAAGATCAACACCATAAATCAATAGCTTTCCTATATGACAACAATATTAGGGCAGAAGAAGAAATTAGGAAACTGGTCCCATTCACAATACCCTCTAAAAGAATAAAATACATGGGAAGTAATCTAACAAGGGAAGTAAAAGACCTCTATGAGGAAAATTATCAAACACTAAAAACAGAAATTGAAGCAGACCTGAGAAGATGGAAAGATGTTCCATGCTCTTGGTTAGGCAGAATTAATATAATTAAAATGGCCATTCTGCCAAAAGCACTATACAGAGTTAATTCAATCCCCATCAAGATTCCAATGTCATTCTTTACAGATATAGAAAAAGCAATTCTAAAATTCATTTGGAACAACAAGAAACCCAGAATAGCCAAATATTACTAAGCAAGAAAGGTGAAATAGGTGGTTTCGCAATACCAGATCTAAAATTATACTGTAGTGCGGTAGCATTAAAAACAGCCTGGTACTGGTATCAAAATACGAATAAAGACCAGTTGAATAGAAGACTCTGAGACAAACCCACAAATCTTTAAGCATCTGTTCTTTGGCAAAGGGGGTCAAAATATGACATGGAGAGACAGCCTATTCAACAAATGGTGCCACTCTGGAAAGCAGTGTGGAGAATCCTCAAAAAATTAGGGTTGGATCCACCACATGACGCAGCTATCCCTCTTCTGGGTATTTTCTCAGGGGAGTTAGAATCAGCACATTACAGTGACACAGCAAAATCTATGTTCATAGCAGCTCAATTTG
>PVKS010020290.1:0-37053 GCA_004027875.1 Aplodontia rufa | reverse complement strand
GATTAATAGGGGGAAACATGGAACCATGGGGAACCCAAGGGGGGGAAAACCATGTAATGGCATCAGCTTTGGCTTACTCTGTCATTATACATCTGTTCTTGAATATTTGATAATAATTCCCTCCTGATTGTAAGACTATCTTTAATGATTAAAAAATAACAAAAAACAAATAAACACAATATGAAATGAAACTGAAAGAAATAAACGGATAACTTCTTAAAACTCCGTATTTCCACCTTACGCCAGTCAGAATGGCAAAAATGAAGAAAATAAACAATAACAGATGCTAGAGGGGCTGTGGAGAGATAGGGACACTAACACACTGTTGGTGGAGCTGCAGACAGGTACAGCCCCTCTGGAAAGCAGTGTGGAGAATCCTTTAAAAACTAGGGATGAGCCCACCATTCGATCCTGCTATTTCACTCCTGGGTATCTTTCCAGGGGATTTAGAATCGGCACATTATAGTGACACAGCAATAACTATATTCATAGCAGCTCAATTTACTATTGCTAGACTATGGAAACAACCCAGATGTCCCTCACTGGATGAATGGATCCAAAAACTGTGGTACACATATACCATGGAATTTTACACAGCAATTAGAAACAATGATATTGCAGCCTTTGAAGGTAAATGGATGGCTATGGAAGAAATTATGCTTATTAATATCAGCTTCACCCAGAGATCCAAGGGTAAAATGTCACCACTCATCTGTGGAGGTTGGAACTAGACTCTGGCCATTCAGAAAGGTAGTCCATTATCATGTGTTAAATCCAGATAAGGTGTAATGTTATACAGCCTAATACTTTTTTAGAGATATTGTAGGTAAGGGAAGGGAGGGATTCGGGTGGGTAATTAGGGGGGGCACTCCTGGGGGTAAATCTAGTATCCAGAAACTATACACATTTTATATTATTTTGTTAAAAACTTGTAGAGTTGTTCAAAATAAAAAGTCCGTATTTCAAAACTATTCCTAGGGCTGGAGAGGTGGCTAAGTAGTAGAGTGCTTGCTTGGCATGCACCAGGATCCAGGTTTGAACCCCAGCACCACATACACAATAAAGTGATAGAAAAACAAAAACCAGATGAAAAAAATAAAATGGAGCCTTTCACTTTTAATAAAAACAAACAATAAAATATTATTCCTAAACAATCAATGGGGTAAAAAAAATCTTACGGAAACTTAAAACAAAAATGAGTAACTAAAACATTATCTCACAAAATCCAGATGACATGACACAGGTGTTTTGGGAAAAATGTATAGCCTTAAGTGCTCATCTTAGAAAACAAAAAAGGCTGTAAATGGGTGAACTAAGTGTTCATATTAAGTTATTAGAAAAGGAACAAGAGATAAACCCAAAGAAATTAAAAGGACATGAAGAAAAATAACAAAATCAATGAAAAGTACACCAAAGATCCATTTAAAACACACAAACACACACACACCCTACACATACAGTGATTAAACAAGTGAAAGACCCTCCACAGTCAGCGAGTAAGCAAATGAGAACCTAGTAAAATCTAGTAAAAACCTAGTAAAATCTCTTCCACTATCCTGGCATGCCCTTTGCTATTTGAGAGCCCAGTTTTGTCAAAGCATCTCCTATCAGTTTCCATCTCCAGTGAATAACCACCATTGTGCTTCCATACAATCTGCTTTCACTTTCATATCCCTTTAATCCCTAGCTCCATTAAGGCCATGCAGGTGACATCTTTACATCATTTAATATGGCCCAACACTTTTTCCAAGCTTCCAAGAGCTATTGCAACAGTAGTATTAGCTCTGGCTCCAGCAGCCTGCTGTGGAGGCTGTGTCAACTGCTGTGTCACTGCAGAATGTTTCCATATTTAATAAAGCTTTGGCTTCGATGTGGACCAAAATTAGAGATTCACAATATTCATGTATTGCTTAATGACAAGGATACTTTCTGAGAAATGTGTTAGGTGATTTTTATGTGGTGCAAACATGATACAGTGTATTCAAACAAACCTAGATGGCACTGCCTACTACACAGCTAGGTTACATGGTATAGACTATTGCTGCTAGGCTACAAACATGACTACCATGTTACTGAAACAAATACTACAGGCAACTGTAACAATTTTAAATATCTGTATTTGTGTAGAAAAGGTACAGTAAAATATATAAGGCACATAACATGAGTAGAGCATGTGAACTTGGAAGTTGCTCTTGGTGAATCACTGAGAGTCGTGAGTGAATGTGAAGACTTAGGACATTACTGTACACTCCTGTAAACTTTATAAATACTGAATGAACACTTACACTACACTAAATTTATGAAAATTACTTTTCTTTCCTCAATAAAGATACTTTATACAACTGTCTTAACTATTTTCACTTTTTATAATATTTTTCTTTATATTCTTAATTCTACAAACTTTTTTCTATTAAATTTTTCTTTTTAATTTTTAAAGCTTATTTAGAAAATTATGTGTCTGACAAACACAAATCAGTGTAGATTAGCAGAGAGTAACAATCTTACTATATTTCACCTACACATCTTGTCCTGCAGTTAAGATCTTGAGAGGCAACAGGGTGCATGGAGCTGTTACCTCCTGTGGTAACAAGCCTTCTTCTACAATACCTCCTGAAAGACCTGCCTGAGGCTCTTCTTTAGGTGTCACTCTTCTGAAATATTTCAGTGGTGATTTGTTTAATTTGTTTCTCTACTCATCATACATCTGCTTGCAAGCAGAGAACCCACCACTAACTTCTCTGTCAACAAAACCACTTCAGTGTTGGTTTCCATGATTTTCAACTTTTTAAGGCCCTTGCTGAGGTATGCAGAGGCTTCTGTTAAATGCTTCACGGAATTTCCGTACATGTTCTTCTTTTTCTTCTCTTGCTATTTCCTCTTCAGCTATGTGTTCACTAGGTGACAGGAGTTTTTCAGCTTCGTTATAATCTCATGGATCTGTTGTTGACTAAATTATGTAGCACAAAACTTTAGTTTGATCTTGAGCCAAAAAAAAAAAAAATCAAAAGCCTGTTTCTTAAGTTCTTGAATGAGAAAAACCTATACTCTTTAAATAGATCTTAAAGAATAAGATGAAAGCTATAAAACTTTTTTAAATGCATCTGCATAAAAATATTTGCACAGTATTTTACAGAAGGTTGAAGGACAACAGGAAGCCTATATTAGCTCTTTTACAACCTAGATTCTCTGAGAACATACAATGAGACGGTAAGGTGTTTAAGATGTTTATTAGCAATTGTGAAAAGAAGGGGGAGAAAAAGCAGGATTGGGCAAAGGAAGAATCAAATTCAGGGCAGGGGTCTCTGAAGGTATATCACTTGCTGGAATTGTCTCAGGACTCACCAAAATGGTTAGGACTTTATACCTCTGCTTTGCTTGGCTGCGGGATGAAAGTTGCCCTGCGAAAGGCATAAAAAGTGATTTCTGATACCTGAAGCAGATCCTGACAAAGCTGATAGCGTAAGCCTTTCTGATGACCTCCCTACAACTCGGACACAATTTTTCCCAGGATCTGGGCTGCACATCTCCAGGCCTATCATATTCCTATTTAAGAAACCCTATGTCAGTCACGTGCTGTGGTACACACCTCTGATGCCAGCTACTTGGTGGGCTAAGGCAGGACAATAGGTAGTTCAAGGCCGGGCTGGGCAACTTAGTGAGACCACTCTCAAAACCAAATAAAATAAATTGAGGGTGTAGATCAGTCGTAAAGCACTTGGCTTGCATGTGTGAATCCCTGGGTTCAATCCCCAATACCACCAAAAAAACAAAAAAAGAAACTCTTTCCCTGAGTGTGATGGCACACACCTGTAATCCCAGCTACTCAGGAGGCTGAGGCAAGAGGCCAGTCTGGGCAATTCAGTAAGACCCTGTAGCAAAATTTAAAAAGGGCTAGAGTATAACTCAGGGGTAGAGTACTTGTTTAGAATATGTGAGGCCCTGGGTTCAATTATTGCCACTGAAAAAAGAAAGGAAAAGAAAAGAAGTAAAGCCCTGTTTCTTAAGTTTTAAAATCTTCTATCTTGGGGCTGGACATGGGTTCAACCCCAGTACCACATACACAACAAAGTGTCAAAGCAATGAAAGCCACAGGAAAATCTAAATAAAATTGATTCTCTCTCTCTCTCTCTCTCTCTATTTCTCTTGGGGGAAAAAAACACTTCTATCTTCTACTTATCCCCTTTTATTTAATTTTTTTCTTTTGCATTGCTAGGGATCAAACCAAGGGTCCTATACATGCTATGCAAACACTATACACTGAACTACATTCCTCAGTCCCTTCTCTTTCTCTTCTAATTATACCAGTATGTTTAAGGCAAAACCCAAGCATCTGTAGCAGAAGGGATAATGCATATTAAAGACCTTTTAAGAGGTACTGTATAGACCACAGGAAGACTAAAGTTCAAAAGGGAACACACACAACCTACTGACCAGGTTTCTCTGTAAACCTGGGACCAGAGTTGCAACTGAAATAAGTAATTATATGAAAAGAACTGAAAAAACTATTTAAACTACATACCTTTGTAAGTAGAAGACCTTCCAACAAATCAACTAGAGTAAAACACACAAGACTAATAACTTATACATCACAACAAGGAGTAACTAAATATTATTATATGGGGTTTATTAAGTATTTATAATACAATTCTCAAATTGCAGTTCAAATAAAATAAAACATTTATAATGTTTTCATTAAGCAGCATTTAAATGGACTCTTCTTTATTTCCTTTATTTTATACAAATATTTAAAAGTTCCTTCTGTGTGCCAGCCACTTCCTAGGGGCTAGTACAACAGGGAACAGGACAAAGCTACAGTCTTCAAGAAGCTTACATTCGAGGAAACAACAATAAACAAGGAAATAAAGTTATATCAGACAGTGGTTAAGTGACATGAGAAGGTGCCACCTGAGCCAAGAACCAAAAGTACATCTTAAAAAGAACTACGCAGAAGAACATTCCAGAAAGAGGAAACGATGAGTAAAAAGGCCTCTATCTCAGAATAAGCGTCTCTTCAATAACAACAAAACCAAAGAACAGTGTCACTGAAGCACTGTAAGGGTGCTCTTACAAGGGGTCAAAATGTCAATAGTCAAGATCAGTCATCCTAGAGCTGTTGCTTATGAGAGAGTCACGTAAATGACTGAGACTGAGCACTAATAAGCAAACACTTTCAGATCATGTCAGCAACCAATGCTGCTTCCTATTATTTGTTTCACTGTCCTTCCATTACAAAAAGGTTAAATCTACATTTTTATAAAAATTGATGAGAATAGAAATAAGCAAAAAAGTAGAAATAAGTAAAAAAAAATTTCTCATCTCCCTGACAAGGAAGATTAATTTTAATATGTAACATTCAGTAAAGTAAAAGATATTAGCAACACTTCCCCTTATGTAAATGACTACTTATATTTTGACTGAGTCATATTAAAGACAGTAAACAGATCATCTGCACATCATAACAGTATATTCAGAATAATTAGTTTCCCTACATGTTAAATCCCTGCAAATAATTTAGAATCAATGAATTCACAGTACAGTTGGTTTCTGAGAAAAAAATATTTGCTTGACATTATCAACAAAAAGTTCAAGCTAATATGAAAATGTAAAGTGGCTTTGTCAAACCAAATCATTATAATTTTGATATTCACTATTAGAAAGAAAAACAATGTATATAAAACAAGAAATGCCTTAAAAATATACCCAAGTATGAAGGCTGGAGCAGTGGCTCAGCAGTATCACCCTTGCCTAGAATGCACAAGAACCCAGCTTCAAAACCCAGCACCACATACACAACCAAGTGTCAGAGCAAGGAAATCCAGATGAAAAAACTAAATAAAACCGATTCTCTCTCCCCTTCTCCCTCTCTTAAAAAAACAAATAAAAAAAAAAACCCAAGTAAATACAGAACACACACTCTCTGAATCCCTAAGCATGAAAACACAAATGGCTTAAGTGCTTAATCAATGGTGTTAAGAGTTAAAATTTCCAACATTAGCATAGACACAATTACTGCCAACTACTAACCAAGGTCTGCTCTGTCTCTTAAGACAGTTGAACAACTGCCAATTTTGAAGCATCAAAACCCTAAAAGTTGATATTAAATATGTTACACTAAGAAAACCTCAGTACAGAAGCCCCTATTTATAAGTAGATTCAATTGTATGTGTTCCTTAAACTAAGTTGATTAGTCCCTATGTACATTCCTACCACTTAGAAGACTAAATTGTTACCCTCTGCTCTGAACTGATTGTTTTAGGTATTCCACTCAGCATTTTTTTCCAAAATATTCTAATTCTGTCTCCACTAAAAACTGGCCATGAGAATCTAGACATATCTGCACAAGTGCCACAGAAGACTTTTAGCAGCTCTAGAACCCATAATTGTTGCTTTACACTTATGCTTTTTGTTTTTTCATTTTTTTTTTTTTAAAGAGAGAGGGACAGTGAGAGAGCTAGAGAAAGAAAAACAACTTTATTTAGTTTTTCACCTGGCCTTCATTGCTCCAACACTTAGTTGTGTACGTGGTGCTGGGGTTTGAACCCAGGTCCTCATGCTTGCTAGGCAAGTGCCAAAACTGCTGAGCCACCACTCCAGCCCCTACACTTATGTTTAAAGTACCTTAAGCCCACAAAACTATGTCTGGCCATCACATGTTTGATGAGCAACATCTACATTCTGGTTTAGCTTTTAATTTCTCAGCATGGTCTTTTAACTTAGGATCACAGACATCTGATATTGATGTCTACAAAGATCTCTTACTGATTATGTTCAATTGGATAGACCAGCAATTCTCAAAGTGGGTTCTGGTACCCCAAAGCTCCCTAAAATTCTTTCAAGTAACCCACAAAGTTAGAAAGATTCACCTTTTACAATTTATAATTTTATTCTTTAACAACTATACATTTAAGGTTTTTGGAGACTAACCTGTAATGACAATGGAATGGATGTTTGTGGGTTCTTGGATTCTCAATGATTTTGGTTTTGTTTTAGAATTTTTTAAGGTAACAAATCTAGATCATTATGCTTGTTTGCACAGATTAACTCAGTTTGTTCTCAGTATATCTACCATGTATATGCCTTTATTAGCAACATCTGCTATAATCTAGATATCTCTTTCAGGATATATTGAATCATATACTTAAAACAAAGAATCACAATACCTTCAATGTTGAAGCAGGTGAGAATTCAGTGATTTTCTATTAAGTCAAAAATTAAAGAGATTTACAAGCATCTACTGTAATAGCACTCTTTTTACAATGCTTTGGTTTTAGAAAATATATTTTTTACAAATAAGATGCTAAACATGTATTAGATTTATTACAATTATCTCTAAAAGTATGAAATATTTTAACTCTCTCCATTTTAAGCTGTGATAAGTATCAACAGACATAACCCAAGAAGCAGTAGCTGTCTGGAACATAAGCACACTACTTTTACATGCTTAACAAGTTGCATATCCTTCAAAACAGTTCCTAATATTGAAAAAAAATCAAAATTTTCACCTTTTAATTTTTCAAAACTCTATTGTCTACTACCAAATTTTATCATTAGCATATCACAGTCTTACTGCTTTCCCAACTACGTAAGAGAACATTCTTAAAAACCAAAAGAACTGGGGCTGGAGCGGTGGCTTGGAAGTTGCAACGCTTGCCAGGCATGCGAAGAGTACGCGAGTTCAAACTCCAGTACCACATACACAACAAAGTCTTGGAGCAACAAAAGCTGCATGAAAAACTAAATAAAAATTGTTTCTCTTTCTCTCTCTCCCTCCCTTTTTCTCACTGTCCCTCTCTTAAAAATACTAAAAGAAATAGAATATAAAGTATACAAAAACAAGTACAGAATAATGAACATGATAACCAAGAATAAGATAACTGTCCATGTCAGTTTATACCATCTTTTGGCTTCATGTGGTTTTATTTCTATAAAAATGTTATATAGTGAAACCAGGCACAGTGGCACATGCCTGTAATCCCAGTTACTCAAGAGGCTAAAGCAAAGGATCACAAATTCAAGGCCAGACTGGGAAACTTAGATCCTGACTCAAAATTTAAAATTAATAAAAAGCGGGGTACGGGGGGAGGTTAAGAAGCTGGGGATGCAGCTCAGTGGTAAAGTGGGCCCGAGTTCAATCCCCAGTGCAGTATGCTGGGATGGAGGGAATGCATGGTAGAAATGAAAAAGAAAAAAAAAAAAGCAACTATTTTATATTTTACAATGATACCTCTCAATTCTGAATTTAAAATACTAGTATAACAGCTGATAACTAACCAGATTTTAATACGCAATCAATCAAATGATGAACTACTACTATACTGTTGTTTTAAGGAAAGTAATTCTATCACTGTTATGGTTGAGATATGAGGTATCCCCAAAAGCTCCTGCGTTAATGCAGAAGGTGAAATGATTAGATTATAAAAAGCATGACCTAAAGTGTAGATTAATGCACTGGATGGATTAATAATTTGAAAGGATTACTGTACGGTAACTATAGGCAGGTGGGGCATGGCTGGAGGAGGTGTCACTACCTTAAGTATTCTATATTTTGTCCCTGGCTCCTCACACTCTCTGCTTCCCAGCTGTCAGGAGCAGAGCAGCTTTCCTCCACCACAGTCTTCCACCTTGATGTTCTGCCTTACCTACAGTCCAAAACAATGGAGTCAGCCTACCATGGACATTCATGAACCTCTGAGACTGTGAGCCAAAATAAACTTTTCTAAATTGCATATGTAGTCTATTTTAGTCACATCCACAAAAAGTTAATACAATCACTATCAAGAATTTTGTTATATTATTAGTTATTAAAAACATGGACTACTAAATCATTAATATTCAAACAGTTTAAAAGCCATTATGGAGAGGAGAGTTAGGGAGTCATGGGAGAAGGAGGAAAAGTAGGGAGGGTTCTAGGGAGAAAAATCAACAATGTAGCATACTCTTTACTCCCCTGAGAATCCAAATAATACACATGCAATCATTTAGTTCTGGAAAATTCAAAATCTAAACATTTATATCTCTTGTGGAGAGAAATACAGAAGAATCAAGAGACTGGGATGTGGGAGATGTGGGGGTAATTCTAGTTTAAGATCAAATGCATATCATATAATTACTTTATATGAATTCATGATTGTACAATAACTTCTTAATAAAAAAATTTAAAAAGTAAAAAAAATAATAATAATAAATTAAATAAAAGTCATATGGAGGCTTTTTCCTTGCAACTACATACCAGTTAACCTAAATGGATTATAAAAGCCTTATGGTTAGTAGGGGGAAAATTATGATAAATACAAGCAATATTTTCTAATAAAGATAAATGATAATTGAAAAATTAATGTTACTTTTAAAATACATTTCTGAATACTATACAAAGCAATGAAACACTTTAATTAAAAAACAAATATAAACTATACTTAATCTTTCATCTTTCTTCCTCGCTGCCATCATCCTTATTTATATTCTTCAAACACAGGAAGCAGTTTATATTATTTTCCAAAGTGATAAAAACATTTATCATAATTTCACTGTATTTACTGCTACTCTTCTAAGACAATTTATATTTATCAACATAGATTAATTACAGAAGTCTTCAGAAGGAAAATCTACACATTTAATACAACTATAAAACAGGTAAGTCACAAACAGGACATACCTATCAACTCTCATTTTTAAAAATGACAGTTTTTATAAATTAGAAATTAGAAATTACAGATATAGAAAAGGCAATTCTCAAATTCATTTGGAACAATAAGAAACCCAGAATAGCCAAAACATAACTAAGCAAGAAAGAAGAAACAGGTGGTTTTGCTATACCAGATCTAAAACTATACTACAGAGCTGTAATAATAAAGACAGCATGGTACTGGTATCAAGATAGGAAGAAAGACCAATGCAATAAATAGAATAGAAGACCCTGAAACAAACCTTCACATCTTTAAGCATCTGATTTTTGACAAGGAAGACAAAATATTACATGGAGGAGAGACAGCCTATTCAACAAATGGTGCTGGACAAACTGGTCAGCCACTTGCAGAAAGTTGAAATTAGACCCACATCTTTCACCTTGCACAAGAATCAAATCAAAATGGATCAAGGAGCTAGGAATTAAACCAGCTACCTTGCAAATGATGGAAGACAAATTAGATCTAACACCAGCATTTGGAAGTTGGCAGTCTTTCTCAGCGTGTCTCCTAAAGTAAAAGAACTAAAGTCAAAAATCAGTGAGTGGGATGCTTTTGCACTACCAAGGAAATAATCAAAGTAGTCAAGAGGTTTTCTACAGAATTGGAGAGAAATTATGGACTATCATTCTTCAGACAGGGGTCTCATATCCAGAATCTATAAAATCCTCAAAAATCTCAACTTCAAAAACACAAACAACCCAATCAATAAACGGGCCAAAGAACTAAATAGAAACTTCTCAATGGAGAACATTAATCAGGCCAATGAATACATGAAAAAGTGCTCTAAATCATTAGTAATCAGAGAAATGCAAATAAAAACTACTTTTAAGATTTCACCTCACGCCAGTCAGATTGGCAAAAATGAAGAAAATAAACAATAATAGATGCTGGAGGGATTGTGTTCCACTACTGGTGGAACTACATCCTGGTATACCCCCTCTGGAAAGCAGTGTGGAGAATCCTCAAAAAACTAGTGATGAACCCACCGTATGATCCAACTATTCCTCTACTGGGTATTTTTCCAGGGCACTTAGAATGAGCACATTACAGTGACACAGCAAAATCTCTGTTCATAGCAGAGATTTATAATAGCTAATTTATGGAATAGCTATTTATGGAATTTATAATTAAATTTATAATAGCTAAATTATGGAAACAACCCAGATGCCTCTTAGATGAATGGATCCAAAAACTGTTGTACATATATGCCATGGAGTTTTACTCAGCAATTAGAAGCAATGATATTGCAGCCTTTGAATGTAAAGGGATGGCTATGGAAGAAATCACGCTGAATGAAGTCAGCATAACACAGAAAACGAAAGGTCGAATGTCTTCACTCATCTGTGGAAGCTGGAGTTAAACCCTGACCATTGTGAAAGGCAGTCAACTCTCATGTATTAAACCCTGAAAAGGTGTAGTGACATACAACCTAAGGCATTCATAGAGATATACTTGGAAGAAGGGGAGGAGAGGGACAAGAGTGGGTAATTAGTGGGGGCTCTATGGGGTAAATGTAATTTTTGGAATATAAATATATTGTTTCGTTGGGAAAATAAAAATAAAAATGATAGTTTCTAAAAAGTAGAAATTAGTAAATAAAATTGATAACTTTTAGGCTGATCACTATAAATTTACATTTGCAATAATCACGGATTATAGATTAATTTAAACCGTACAGCAAGAGTCAATAAAATCCAAATGTCTGGATTATAACTCATGCTTGTAAGTGAACTAACACTTCTGGAATCTCTAATACTGCCAAGCAATAGAACAGATATTTCACATACAATATCTAACTTTATCACCAAAATTACTACATCAACAGGTGTCATAACCTCAATTTTGCCAATGATGAAAGAAGACTCTGAGGAGTCACATAACTAATGAATAGCAGAGCTAAGACTGAAATAAAAACAAATTTTAGTGAAATAAAACTGAAGGAATGAAAACAGTTATGACTTTCTTAAAGAAATGACTGCCATTTCCAATCATTTTTTATTCCCATAACAAGACTCAAATTTGTTTGGGGTAATCTATCACTCCAATGTTTTTAATCCACAAGTGTCCAAGAGTGCCAACTATATCTTCAACTGTGGGAATAGGTATGGAATCCAAGCCAAAAAGATGGCGTAATACCACAACTGTTTTGGAGCCACTAGAACAGATCCAAAAGAGTAGTAAGGGTATGAAAGCTTATTAGCTGACAGGAGCACCGCTATCTGCAAATGGAACCAATACATAGGAAAACAGAAGTAACAGTTAAAAGAGTATCCAAATAACTTTTTTTTTTATGTCCAGAAACCAACTGTATTTTTCTGTGGAAGTATGGGGAATTGAACCTAGGAGCGCTTGACCACCGAACCACATTCCCAGCCCCCATTTTTATTGGTACAGAGTCTCATTAAGTTCCTAGAACTTCACTAAGTTGCTGAGGTTGGCATCAGACTTGTGATCCTACTGCCCCTGTCTATGGAGCCACTGGGATTATAGGAATGCGCAACTGCACCCAGTTAAATGACTTTATATGAACCACTGTGTCAGCTTCACCTGAAATTAGCTATACCAGTTATGTGACCTAATAAATTTCCATTTGGTTAAGCCAGTTTATGTTGGAGTTTCTATCACTTGCACGATATATTTACCAATGTATTTATCAAGAAAAATTTAATGGTGTAAATCATCTCCAGAAACTAAATGTATTTGGTCATTAAAAGAAAGGTATCATTTTCAGTTATTTCAAAAACTTAAAATAAGGCCACTATAGTTCATTAAAAAATCAAGTTCCTTTTTTATTTTTTTAAAAAAAGGACAGTGTGAGAGAGAGAGACAGAGAATTTTTATTGAGTTTTTCACATGGCTTTCGTTGCTCTGACACTTAGTTGTGCACATGGATGCTAGGGTTTGAATCCATGTGCTCGCACATGCCAGGCAAACTCCATAACAGCCGAGCCACTGCTCCAGCCCCCCATCAAGTCCCTTTTGACTGAATCACCTCCATACAAAACTTTCAGTTACCTTGTTTTAATATGAATTGTAGATGGAAATATATTTAATATATAATCTTTCATTTAAAATTAGAAAAAAATGAATTGCTACTTTTACAATACTGTTTGATGGACAAATTCCCTTTTTTTTCTTTCTTTTTTTTTTTTTTTTTTTTTTTTAGAAAGAGGGACAGAGAGAGAGAGAGAATCAATTTTATTTAGTTTTTCATGGACTTTCGTTGTTCGGACACTTCATTGTGTACGTGGTGCTGGGGCGCCATAACTGCTGAGCCACCGCTCCAGCCTCGACAAATTGCTTTAAAACAGAAACCTCAGTGGAAATTTTTCAAAATGATCACTGGAGAGGAAAAAATCAAGAACTATAATATTACTTTGAAATATACTCAACAAAACAATTCACATGTTTAATACATAAGAAATTCTTGACTAACTCCTCAATCTGTGACAGCCTTTCTATCTTTCTCCCTAAGGCTATTCTGCCTTCTGAGACTGCAAATAGCAGTCTAAGCTAATGGCACCACCTAGTGTCCTGTACTGGTCACCATCTGACTCCTCGTCTGAATTTTATTGCTGAAGAACACAGGTGGGTCTCTTGCATAGGTGTTCTGTCTTGAATGATTCTTTCAAGAATCATTTCTAATTCACATTTACATATACATCATCCTAAGTTTCCTCCTTTCATCCCTTTCTAATCAAGTATCCAACTACTTTATTAACAACTATTTAAAATTCTCTTGATCTTTGCTGGATACTTGGTGCTTGACCTATTTATCATCACAAAAAATTTGTAAACCCGATGCTCATTCACCTGCCCTAGATCACAGGTCACTGAACAGACAGTATGACTCTAAAACCCATTTATTTAATTACTACCCACAGGCCAATGTTGTTGTTTTTTTTAAATCTTTCCATGCTATGGCCAAACCACAAAACTAAATTATAAAATTTGTGATAAATTAATCACTTGTATCTTGGAAGAAATGGCATTAAAAGTGAAAAAAAATTTATTTTTATCTTTTGGCCTTTGGTTCCCTGACAGTTGTGTATGTGGTGCTAGGATTTGATTTGAACCCAGGTCCTTAAGCATGCCAGGCAAGTGCTCCAACCACTCAGCGACAGCTTCAGCCCTAAAAGTGAAAATTGGATTTAAAAAAAAAAAAATAGGCTTGCTTGGTGTGGTGGTGTGTGCCTGTAATCACAGCGACTCAACTTGGGAGGGAGAGACAGAAGGATCTCAAGTTCAAAGCCAGCCTCAGCAATTTAGTGAGACTCTTTCTCAAAATAAAAAACAGGCTGGTGATATGGCTCAGTGTTTGCGCACCCCTGCGTTCAACCCCTGGTACCAAAAACAAAAAACTAACACCTAAAAGTGTCTAAGAGCTGACTTCCCATGAGTTACTGGTTTTATGCATCTTTGGTACTAATTAAGCTGAGTTTTCCCTCAAATGCCATCACAAAAATGCTAGTTGTACCAATATTGCTTTCTAATATTTTATATTATAAATTATACTCTTCTAGCTTATCATCAGTTAAATCAATTTTAGGAAAAGGGCCTGGACCTAACCACATCACTGTTCTTTTTAAGAAAATGTAAATGCCATATTGGAATAGGGATAAACAGACCAAAATAACAGAAATGGAACCTAGAATCTGACCCCAAATACACAGAAAACTTGATAAATGATGATACTGTTCAGAACATTATACTAGGATCATTGATTGGTTTCCCATAAGCAAAATAAAGAAAACTCAGTCTCAAAATCTATCTCACATAATGCACAAAAATTATATTCAACTGGATGAAATATCAAACTTGGTAGAGCACATATAAGAAACTTACTGACTTTAGAATACAAAGAAAAAGTTTCCTTTTCAACACTGGGAACTAAATCCAAGCATGCTTTACCACTGAGCTACATTCCAGCCCCTGTCAAAGTTGCCCAGGATAGCCACAAACTCGTGATCCTCTTGCCTCCTGAGTACCTGAGATTATAGTTCTATGCCATAGCACCAGCTAAGGAATTTCTTAAGGCATAAGAAGAACATAAAGCACAAAAGAAAAGCATTGATCAACTTCATTACAATGAATTTTTAAACTGAGGAAAACTAAAAGACACCACAAAGTTAAAGACAAGTCAAACACTGTACAAAAATGTACCCCCCAAAAAAAAACACAACAGAAGACTCAATATTAAAAACTAGGGGTCGGGGGCTGGTGTGGTGGCTCAGCGACTGTGGCACATGCCTGGCATACGTGAGGGTGCGGGTTTGAACCTTAGGACCACATACACAACCAAACATCGAGCAACAAAAGCCACAGGAAAGACTGAATAAAATTGATTCTCTCTTTCCCTCCCTCTCTCTCTCTCAAAATAAATAAATAATGGCTGGAGAGGTAGCTCAGCAGTTGGTTCACTCACCAGGCATGCACCAGGATATGGGTTTGAAACACCACATACACAACTAAGGGTCAAAGAAACAAAGGCCAGATGAAAAAATAAATGAAACTGATTCTCCCTCTCTCTTAAAAAAAGAAATACAAAGAATGCCTTCAAATTAGTAATTTAAAATATTTCTACTGAATAAAAAAAAATGAACACTATGAGACACAAAACAGTAACCCTAAAAGGCAAACAAAATATACAAGAAAATATAATCGACCTCATTAGACTTTTTTTTTTTTAAATAAAGAGGGGACAGTGAGAGAGAGAAAGAGAGAAACAATTTTTATTTAGTTTTTCATGTGACTTTCATTCCTCAGACACTTCATTATGTACGTGGTGCTGGGATTTGAACTCGAATACTTTCACATGCCAGGCAAGCACCGTACCTGCCGAGCCACTGCACCAGCCCCTCATTAGACATTTTTAAAGTGCAAGTTTAAACCATAATGAGATACATTTCACATCTATCAAAATACAAATCAGAATTTCTATTGACACCAATTCTTTAGCAAGGGAGCTAAATAAAGGAACACTTGGGTACTGCTGGCAAACACAATTCAACAATAGCTAGTAAAGTGCAAGTTGTAGATCCCCTATGACACAATATTCCACATATAGACATGCAGGCAGCACCATCCCGTAGAACCCTCTGCCATAATGGAATTATTCTGTATTTACAATACCCAATACATTAATCAGCAGTTAATGTAGCTACTAAGCACCTGAAATGTGACAAGTGTAAAAGAGGAAATGAAATAATTCTATTTAATTTTAACTGAAATGTAAATATCAACAGATGGCTGATGGCTACTGTATTAGACATTACAGCCCTAGAGAATCTCTCATATGCATAAACAGATAAATACAAGAACATTAATTGGAGCAATGGGTTTTTTTTTTTTTTTTTTTTTTTTTTTTTTTTTGGTTTGGTTTGGTGGTGGTTGTGTGGTGTTAAGCTTTGAATCCAGGGCCTAAAGCATATGCACTGTCGCTGGGCTTCACCCCCAGCTTCTGCAGCAGTGTTCTTAATATTTTGTAGGAGAAAATAAACTGAAGATATAGAAATGATACATATTAACATAGAAAATCAAATGTAATACTGCACAAAAAAGCAAGGTGAAGGACATAGTAAAATAGCAATTACATATTCAGAACCTCCAAATCCACTCTTGACATTGTTTATGTAAACATGTATGTGTGTGTATGTGTAACTTAAGTACTAAGAAAATTATTACAGTTAAAAAATCTATTGGAATACCAGTGATCTTCGGGAGAAGAGGGAGAATGAACTGTACAGAAATACATAGTGAACTACAACTATGCCTGTAATATGTCTTAAACTTTTTAATTAGTAAAAATGAAAGTCAAAGTGTGTTGGCTACTAGGGAGGCAGACAGAGGACGACTACTTGAGTCAGGGAGTTCAAGGACGGCTAACATAGTGACATGCCATCACTGGAGGAAATAACTGAAAACAAGAAAACTCATGCTACAAACTGTAGAACACAACCACTGATAAGTTTGAGTTTCTGCTTATTCTTTCATTTCTTCTCTTTTACACAGCTTACTAAAGTCCATCCCTAAAAACACTGAAATCAAATTTTTCAAGGCCTTGAATAACCAAATCTATTTGCACAATGAAGCATAGCCTGTCACTGAAAATTTCCTACTAAAAGCAAAAAAAAAAAAAAAAAGCAAACAGGATTTCTCTTTGGCTTATGACTTGTTTGGTGTCTTATTCAATTCCCTTGTCCGACATTTGTAGAAATCATGTTCTTCAGCATGAGAAAAAGAAAAAAAAACTGGTGTTATCACCCCTGAGACGATCCATGGATCCCTGAATGAGCTATATAGCCATGTGGTTAACAACAACAGCTTTTAAACAATATTTACTCTACTTTGCTGAACTCCTTATTAAATATTTATTTCTTGCAACAATTGAGGAACTCAAAGATCACATATTGGGTCTTTCTGCCAAATAAGGCACTCTGCTCTCTTCCAGTTTCTAAAATCAAAAGCTAATAAAATGCGTTTATAAAAATAGAAACAAGAAGTAATTACATTCCATTTAAAGAGTCTATCTCCAAATTCAAAAGTTTTCTTAGTCAATTTTTGTTATTCAGAAACACACATACATGTTTTATCAATTAGACTCCTATCAATCCCTAGAACAGTAAATTTCATGAGCAAGAAATGAAACCACTATGTGGAGGAGATTATTGGCATTCTTATGTTCTTTGTAGTGTTATTCACAACAGCCAAGATCTGACATTAACCTAAGCATTCATCAATGGATAATTACAAAAGAAAATGTAGGATATATTACAATGGAATATTATTTTGCCATAAGAAGAAAGAAAATCCTGTCATTTACAACAACATGAATGAATCTGGAGGATATTATACTAAGTGAAAGCAACTGACATAGAAAAATAAACACTGTATAATCTCACTCAAATTTAGAATCTAAAAAAGATGACCACATAGAAGCAGAAAGTACTAATGGTTGCCAAGGGCTGAGACAGTTCGGATTAGTAAGTTTAGGGAAATGCTGGACTCGAAATTTCATACATAAAAGGAATAACTTCAAGAGGTCTACTGGGCAACATGGCAAATGTTACCAACTAATAACATCAAGTTGTATTCTTGAAAAATATACTGAGTAGATATTAAGAGTTTACATCACAAATGATAACCATGTGAAGTAATCTATATGATAGTTAGCTAGATCCATCATTCTACAAAGTATATATAACAATGTTATATCAAAACATGTTGAAGATGGGGCTGGAACTCAGCATTTAGAGCATCTGCCTGGCGTGCATGAGGACCCAGGTTCAAATCCCAGCACCACATACACAACTAGGTGTTGGAGAAACAAAGACCAGATGGAAAAATAAATAAAACTGATTCTCTTGGGCTGGAGCGGTGGCTTGGTAGTAACGGCGCTTGCCTGGCATGAGCAAGTACACGGGTTCAAACCCCAGCACCCACGTACACAACTGATTCTCTCTCTCACTATCCTTCAAAAAAAAAAAACAAAAAAACTGATTCTCCTTCTCTCTGTATCCATCTTAAAGAAAAAAATGTTAAACATGATAAACACATATGATTTTATCTATAAATTTTAAAAAATTAATGTTCTCAATCTCACCAAAAATCAGGAAGAAGGCTTATTAAAACTGTTAAAAGTCATTTTAACATTTTCACTTATCACATTAGTGGCACAGGTAAATAAACCCAACTGTACTCATGTTCCATAAGTAACCAATACCACTTTTATGGAAGACAATCTGGTATCTCTTGAAATTTAAATGTGCATTAGTTTTGGTTATATTTTAAAGAAAAATTGACACAATTTGTATAAGTATGTGTAAGAATGAAAAAACGCAAGTGTCCTGGTAGTATAAAACTAGAAAAACCATTAGTGTCCCTTAATAGGAAGCTGATAAATGAAAACAATCCCTAGCTCTAGAAAAAAAGAATCAAGAAAAATGGTAGTGAGGAAGATACCAAAATTATATAACAAAAGTGGAAGGAAGAACATTTAGGTCTCTCTCCTAAGGGTCCATTACATTATCCACACAATGGAAAAAAGAGAAGAGCCACACTAATAAAAAGCACATCAGGAAATTTTGGAATACCAGAGGGAAAGAAAATTTTAAGAATGTCCAAAGAGAAAAAGCAAGTCACATATAAGGGAATGGAAATCCATATGGCATCAAACTTCTCATCAGTAATACTGACTACTAATGAAGCCTTCAAATTTTGAGGAAAAACTACTTTCAATCTAGGATTTTATGCCTAAGTAAAATATCAATCTAATATGAAGGCAAAATAGACATTTTAGATTGGAAGTTAATGGAAATTTTTCATTTTTTACATTATATTTTCGAAAGCTCTGGTGATGTTCTTCAGTAAAATGAGGGAATAAATAACAAGAAAAACAACCAAAATGCAAATTATCCAACAAAACAACACAGAAAAGTTCCAGGTCAGAGGTGTAAAACAAAACAAACAAGCAAATTGACTAAAGCAGAACAGAGGTAAGTGAAGGAGCAATGTCTCCAAGGAAACAATATCATCAAGCTTTTGTATTTA
This sequence comes from Aplodontia rufa, assembly GCA_004027875.1. Lineage (NCBI taxonomy): Eukaryota > Metazoa > Chordata > Mammalia > Rodentia > Aplodontiidae > Aplodontia > Aplodontia rufa. The sequence continues at coordinate 17,821 of PVKS010020290.1, read as the reverse complement.
TGATAGTTAAAAAAAATTAATGAGAGGTACTTGAGAAATTTGTTAGAACACTAGGAGGGTGTGGGTTATCTAATTCACCCAAAGGAAACTAAGCAAATGGATACACAAGACAATAAATAACACAGCAGCAGGTAAGAAAGACCAAAAATTTGTTTAAGCAAATGACTGTAACTACTACTACCCCATCAATACTTTACATGGTCATTATAATGTAAATATAAATTACAGACTGCTTATATATTTAACCAGTTATTATGTAACTTTTCAGAACTAGGAAAATGGGTCTATGATTTGACCTGAATCTTATGTGCCCATAAAAAGGGTTAACGGATATTTAAAATTAGTTAATGAAGAAAATCTCAGCAAACACATTATTTTCAAATAAGACAGTAAGAGACTGAATAAGCTAATACTATTTTAAGTGGCTACTTCTGGAGAACCACTGGGAGGGCAAGAGATATAATTTACTGTAAATCTTTTGGCACTAATCAGATTTTTACTCCTGTAATTATTACATTAATACAAAAAGTTCTGAACATTATCAACTGATGATATTAAGATCAATAGAAATTGGGGGTGCAGCAGTGGCTCAGTGATTACAGCGCTTGCCTGTCATGTGCTAGAATGCCGGTTTGAACCCCCAACACCACATATCAACTAAGTGTCAAAGCAAAGAAGGCCACATGAAAAACTAAATATCGCCTCTCTCTCTAAGGAAAAAAATCAATAGAAATCAAGAACCATTAGGCAGGAAATACACCTAATAAACCATATAAGTTTCCCTGTATTATTTGAAATTATGTAGTAATCAAGTTAGGCCCTAAAACTGTGATTAAACCTGAAGAGTGGAGAACGGGTAGAGGTAGTGTGAGATAGATTCATTTAATCATAGAATATGAAAGAGCAGAAATAACAAGAAATAATACATAATCTTATTATAGATTGAAACAACCATAATAAGCACTCAAAGCAGAATTAGTTAAAAGTGGAAGCCTTTAGGGAAGTAGGGATAGAGAAATGTGGAGGATTTCTCATTTTTCATTAAAAGACCATCTGTTTGTTCTACTTGATTTTTAACCATACACAGATATTACCTTTGAGTTTTTAAAATGTTGCTCTGAGATACAATGGATTGAATACACATGGGGTTCCCTGAAATGTGTTACCAAAAATAATTTTCACAAAAGGCAAAATGCACTTGCATACTCTTCAAAACCTATAAAATTGCCACCTAGAATATTCTTATGAAGAAACAAAAATATTTGCAAAGAAATACTAATTTACTGTGAATAAGGCGAGGCAGGACAAGGAGCATACCTAATAATATTAATGTACATGGAAAGACTAAGTAATGACATTTAATCTGAATCATTTAATTCAATTAATAGATAATTAAGAAAAATGAATGCAATTCACTCCTAAGAATTCTAAGGCAAACTTTAAGTTATCTCCTCAGAAAGAACAAAACAAAACCATAACAAAGATGACTTTGCTAAAGATCTTCAAGTTAATTATACTAATCATCTCTAACATTATTCTGAAAAATATTTGTACTCCTTCCCATATCTTCTAAATAATCTAAAAGGTTTAAAAGCAATGAAAAGTATTAAGAATATAACTTTGCTTTTAAAATTTCTTATAGAGCCATTTGCAAATTACATACTTAAGGAATTCCTTAGCCATGGAAATGAATTAAGATATATCTATATGATATTGTATATGTTAATCAAGTTGGAGCCTGGAGGGGTGCCTCAGCGGTTATGGCACTTCCCCATAACAAGGGAGTACTCGGGTTCAAACCCCAGACCACGTACACAACAAAGCGTCTGAGCAATGAAAGTCACATGAAAAACTAAATAAAGTTGATTCTTTCTCTCTCTCACTGTCCCTCTCTATTAAAAAAAAAAAAAAAAAAAAGATCAGGTTACAGAAAATCTTTTAGTAACATGAAAAAATGATAAAAATATATGGAAAAGGTTAGAATAAATATTTATATTATTAACATCTAAACGATATTATCTAGGGGTTGGAATAGTGGCTTAGCGATTACGGTGCATGCCTGGCATGCAGGAGGAGGCAGGATTGAGCCCCAGCACCACATACACATGAAGTGTCGGAGCAACGAAAGCCACGTGAAAAACTAAAATTGATTCTCTCTTTCTCTGTCACTCTCTTTAGAAAAAAATTTTTTTAAAGATATTATATAATTACCACTGTGACCCATGACACACTACAATAAACAAAAACATAGCTGCACACCTTCATTTTTAACAATGAACCTCTTAGTTTATAAGAGCTGATATGTGAATTACTAGAAATGATGATCTTTCATTTTTTTCCAGCTAATAATATGCTTCAGATTTTGATTACTTCTAAATCTGTTGTATTAAGTCTAAAACCGATTAATGATGTACTGTATCCTGCTAAGTAGAATTAAATTAGTGTATAATTGATTAGTATGTAATTGAAGCAGTTGTAGATTTATCAACTTTAATTAGGATGGCTTATTATAAATAATTTACACTATAAGAGAGAAAATAGAAACAAGAAGTTCACCAAAACCTCAAATTACATCAGAGACACAATATTAAAGATAAGAAAGGGCTATATGCTAATACCAAGTTCTTTGAAAGTAAATCATTTTAAGTCAAAATCCTTTTAGAGGAAAAAGTTGATTATTAACCTTTTAGCCTAGATTTTTCAAATAATTACACTATTTATGAAATTTACTGTAATAAGTGATGCTAACTCATGTGAGTGAATAAAGAGAATACATACTAATAATATCCAGTCTACAACACTAAATTATACTGAGAACCAAATTACTCAAATATTTCTCATAATTCCTTTAAAAAAGTTATTCACACAAGAGGAACTCCCATAACTTTATCCCAGAAATAAATATCAACAAAGATCAAGCAAGGAGAAAGAGCATTTCAACAGAACACAGTAGTGTCTATGTTTTTCTTAATACCCTTGTGGTTGGTAACTACAGCCCAGAAAGTTCCACACGTAAATTGCTAACTCCCCTGAGTTTAAAGCCATGGTAATTAGGTTCATTATCTTACATGCTAATGACACAGATTATAATAAGTTTGCAGTGAATTATTCATATACTACCAGCTCTCATGGTGATGCTCATTGCTAACAGTTTATTTACGATACAAGTTACACTGCATTTTTATACTTTAATTTTATTGTGTAGATAAACAGGAATCATTTAGTGTGGAAATTTAATTTACAATCAATAAATGATATACTCTTAAGTATATATTGATTTATGTATTTATATAATTTTTAGTCATTACTCATAATTCATTATGATAACAAACTATCATACAAATGTCTTATATAAAGGTTAAGGTGCCTCATAGATGACTATTATAAATTAAATTTTAAAAATGATATGCTGAGGGGCTGGAGCAATGGCGCAGCAGTTAGAGCACTTGCCTCTCATGTGCCTGGACCTGAGGTCAAACCCTAGCCAGATATACAACTAAGTGCCAGAAAAATAAGAACCAGATGAAAATATAAATAAAATTGATTCTCTCTGCCACTATCTCTAAGAAAAGAAAAAAAAAAAAAAAGATATGTTGAGAGGCGGTTCAGCAGTAGAATATTCGCCTGGCACACATGAAGACCTGGGTTCAAACCCCAGCACCACATACACAATTAGTTGTCAGAAAAACAAAAAACAAATTAAAAACAAAAAACAGATAAAAAACTGACTCCTAAGTATTATAGAAAATCCTGAATTGAAGTCAATAAATTACAAATTGTTTTAGTAACTCACACTTTTCAAATTTTAATATGACCACACTCCTTTTTTAAAAATGTACAGACTACTTTGAACTCTGAATATCAAAGTACAAATAACCACTTAGATTTCTTAATATAAAATAATAGTCATCTTCAATTTTGACCCAGTTTTGTAACAGACTGAAGATTAGACTTGTTGTATTTATGTTAGTAAGATAATTTTTAATCTCTTTCAAAATGACCTTCTTGGGTGGAGTGATGGCTCCGCGGTTACAGCGCTTGCCCAGTATGCACGAGTAAGCTGGTTCAAACCCCAGCACCACATACACAACTAGTGTCGCAGGAACAAAGGCCACATGAAAAAAAAACTAAAATAAAAATTGATTCTCAATCTCTCTCTTTCTCACTGTCCCACTCTCTAAAAAAAAAAAATGACATAGTTAAAATAACTCATTCTATAGTTTATATATATTATAAAAGCTTTTATATTACTCTGTTCCTGAATTACAGTGATTTCAATTTATCTAAATCCGGTAAAAATTTTTTATGGTGTTTTGTACTTCTGAAATACTTTTGTTTTTAAGCTAAACTTTGATGCAATACATCAGTTGCATCATTGAAGAGAGCTTAGTGCTTTAAAATTATAAGGTCTTTTTATCCCTCACGCTAGCTGATCATGGGTCATCTGCGGGCTCTATTCTGTCTTTTCATTTCAGTACCCAAGATGATGAAGCAATCACCATCTCAAGTTCTGTCAGTCATCATGACAGATTTAAAAAGAGTACTCTGGGGGCTAGAGCAGTGGCTCGGCGGTTATAGTGCTTGCCTGGCATACACGAGGATATGGGTTCCAAACCTAGCACCATGTACACAGCGAAGTGTCAGAGCAATAAAGCCACATGAAAAACTAAAAAAAAAATTGATTCTCTTTCTCTTTCACTGTCCCTCTCTAAAACATGACTAAATAAATAAAAATTAAAATTAAATACAGTACTCTAGGCAGTACTGGTTCAGAAAAGCATATTTTAGGGCTGGAGCAGTGGTGGCTCAGTGGTAATGGTGCTTGCCTGGCATGCGTGAGGACACAAGTTGGAACCCCAACTCCACGTACACAATGAAGTATCAGAGTAATGAAAGCCACATGAAAAACTAAATAAAACTGATTCTCTCTCTCTCTCTCTCCTAATCTCATTATCCCTCTCTTAAAAAAAAGCATATTTTACTTCTGCTCATAACTCAGCACACTTGTATGAAAAGGTAATCCTTCAAAAAAAATTTAAATCTTTAAAATCCTAGAAAAAAATTATCTGCCTAAGTAGCCTATGAATACAGGTTAGATAATGTTCATGGAGGTCTTAGAAGACAAAGAGTATTCCCAATTCCTTTTTCTATTAAACAACTTTCATATCACAGCAGCCAGCTCTTATAAAATCTTCTAAACACAGAACCAGAATGACATTAGGAATCCTTTCAAAACTGCAAATTTGAACACATCACATGCTTAAAATCATTACATGGCCCTACATGTAATGATTCCTAGATACCTTTCTAAAGGCAACTAAATACTTGACATAATTAACAAAATACTCCAGGGTAACAAAACTAATAAATTTGTTATACTCAGTCTTTACTAACTTTTTATATTCTACTCATGGCAGAATGCTTTCTCTGCCACCTCTACCTGATGAATCCTTACTCTCCCTTTACTGTAAAGTAGTTTGTGACTGATTAGTACAACCAAGTGAGTTTCTGCAATGCCTCAACACCAATTTCTCTTCTCTCCACTAAATTAAGAATTTCTCAAAAATACACTATTACTTTTTTTTTTTTTTAAGAACTTTAGTTTTTCACATGGCCTTAGTTGCTCCAATACTTAGTTGCGTACGTGGTGCTGGGGTTTGAACCCAGGTCCTCGTGGCTGCCAGGCAAGCGCCAAAACCGCTGAGCCACCACTCCAGCCCCAAAAATACACTATTACATACCTTTGAATCCTTAGCACATGGCATTTAATGGCCGATAAATAAATGTCTAGAAAAAATGACTAGGGACTGGAGTGATGGCAAAGCAGTATGGTGCTTGCCTGGCACGCACAAGGACATGGATTCAAACCTCAGCACCATGCACATAACAGAGTGTTGGAGCAACAAAGACCACATGAAAAACTAAGTACAACTGATTCTCTCTTTCTCTTTCACTGTTCCTCTCAGTGCTGGGGTTCAAACTCGCATCCTTGCACATGCCAGGCAAACATCTTAACCACAGAGCCAATGTTCCAGCCCTCCCCTTTAAAAAAAAAAAAAAAGAGGAAGAAGAAATGACTAATGCTCCATAGTGCCAAATGACGATCTTAAAGAAAAGCCTCATGTTTGATAAATGAAGACCAACTGTCCTGACTGACCTTGAAGATATAATTACAAAAATAAGTTTGCTCAATGAGTTTCTTTCAATATCTAAATGCTAGAGTAAATTTGTTGGTGCCAATTCTGATAAAAGTTGCATGACAGTTAATTTATTTTCTCATTCATCACCCAGACTTTAGAGAGAGGATGAATTTTATTTATTTTTCATCTGGTTCTGGTTTCTCCGAACCCAACTGCAGCACACTCAGATTTTTATTGATAATCCAGAATTACTGAATGCCAAGAACTATAAGATGTTCTAGCCATAGCATTAAATGAATATTAGTGGAGTGTTGTCCATGATACACTGTTAGATAAAAACAGGCTATTCAATATTTTGTTCAATTAAAACTTGTCCCTTGAGATAGGGTTCACTATGTTGCCCAGGCTGGCCTTGAACTCCAGGGTTCAAATGATCCCGCTGCATCAGACTCCCAAACAGCTAGGCCTGCAGGCACATACTATTATGCCCAGTTTACTCATCTTAGGTTTTGATGTCCAATGGTAGCTTTACATTATATGAGGGTTAATACTCAATTTTATATTAAAATAATTCACTGTAGTTAAAATTTTGAATTATTGTGCATTGGCTATTAAACTGTAAACCAGATTTTAGATACAAAGCTTTTTTTAAAGCATGTTACAGAACAGCATTTTTCAAGTTCACAATTTTAAAATGAAATAATTTAAACAAAAGCAAACACATTAAAATGGAAGATTGTTTTCAGAATAAATAATTGAGGAAATAAAAAACATATCAGTCTCACCTGTTGCATCTGGAAGTGTAGCCATTAAAATATTGAGAAAATATTACTCAAAAAAGCTAGATAAATAACAAACCCCAAGAATTATTTGTAATGTTATTTTATAAACCAGAGATTAAAACATGCAAAAGTAAAAGATACTGGGGAAAATAACATGCTCTACATTCTTGAAATATATTCAAAATAGAAAAAATACAGTTATCAGCATAATTCTTAGTCATTCTTGTCATCATTAGTTAACTAACCCACAGCAAAAGAAAACGACGCACATAGCTACTAAACTTTTTTTACCTTTAGCAATACAGAGAAAGAATTAAATGTATTTTTGATAATGTATTTTTACTAATAGCTGATAAATGCAAAATTATTTCTTTGACAATGATAATTACATAAAATCTGTATGATTAGCCAGGTGCTGTGGTGCATGTCTGTAATCCCAGAGACCCCAGGCTGAGGCAGGAGTATCAAAGTTTGAAGCCAGCCTTAGCAATTCAGGAAGGCTGAAAGCAAGTTAGCAAAATATCATCTCAAGTGGGACTTTTAAAAAAAAAAAAAAATCATATCAAAATAAAAAATCAAAAGGGATAGGGATGTAGCTAAGTGGCAAAGTGCCCCTGGGTTCAATCCCCAGTACCTCCCTCCCAGAAAAAGAAAAAAGAAAAAAAAAAAAAAAACCTGTACTAGTATGGAACATCAAGAAACCATGTTTATTTATGTTGGCATAAATTTCATGACCTAACTGAATACGACCCAACTTTTCATGACTCTACTTCACTTTGTGTCAGATGCACATGGGAAGACCATTTAATTCAAGAGTTTTGTAATTGTAGAAATTTTAACCTCCCATATATAACTGGTTTAAATATATTTACATAAAGTAAATTGCTGATGAATATAAATTATGCTAAAATATGTTCAGTAATTTTAAGTGGTGGAGCAGCAACTATGACTGGAAAACAAGGGCACAATTTTTCTTAAAAACGAAGAGGCTGCCCCCAGGTGCAGTGGCATACCCCTACAATTCCAACTACCCAGGACACCTAGGCAGGAAGATCACAAGTTCAAGGCCAGCACTGGCAAACTGGAGGCCAGCCTCAGCAACTTAGCAAAGCTTAGTCTCAAAACCAAAAATAAAAAAAGGTTAGTGGGGTAGCGCAGTGGTAAAGCATCCAAGTATGTATGGGGTGGGGGTACAGAAATTAGGAGGCTACTAAAACAGAGTTACGCTTTAGCACAGAAACTCTATAAAATCTCATGTAATGAAATCTACTACTATAATGAAAGGAAACTCACTAAATAGATGATCAAAATATTTTGATCAGATTGGACCTAACCATATCTATCCATTTGTTCAAATTTCTTTTATAAGTGTTGTATAATGTCTTCCACACAGGTTTTTAAAACTTGCTGGTAAGGGCTAGAGCAGTCGTTCAGGCATTGGAGCATTTGCCTCACATATCCAAGGACCTGGGTTCGAATCCCAGCAACACATATACAACTAAGTGTCTAAGAAACAAGGGTCAGATGAATAAATAATTAAAACTGATTCTCTTTCTCTCTTAAAAAAAAAAAGCAACTTATCAGTAAGTTTATAACTATTTTCTTTTTCCTCATTTTGCAAATTCGGTTTCCAATTACTATTATATAAACGCTAATTTGTTTTGAATGTTAACTTTATATTCTGCTACTTAGTTGAATTTTTGTTATTGAGCTATCTTTATTTTGATTCTTTAGTTTTCAGTATGCCATCAAGTCCTCTGTAGTTTCAAGTTCTCATGCCTGATCATTCTCATCAACCTGCATTACTTTTAATCTCCAGTGTACTATTAAATCATAGTAGAGATAAGCACACATTTTTAACTATTCCTCTCAAGGATTTCCCTTTAAGTGACAGCTGATTTTAAAAGTGAGGTAAATATATTTTATTATATTAAGAAACTATCCAGGGCCTGGAGCGGTGGCTCAGAGATTACAGCACTTCCCTGGCATGCTCGAGGACATGGATTCAAACCTCAGCACCATGTGCACAACAAAGTGTCGGAGCAATGAAAATCAGATAAAAAACTAAATAAAGTTGATTTTCTCTTTCTCTCTCATTGTCTCTCTTTAAAAAAAAAAAAAAGGAAGAAAGGAAATATCCAATCATTAGTATTTTCTCAAAAATTGTTTTTAAAAGAAATGGGTGCTGAATTTTGTCAGAAGCATTTTCTGCAGCTGTGGAGATAGCCATCTATTTTTTCTCTTTGAGTCTACTGATAGGGTAAATTAAGAGATTTCTGAATGCTGAGCCATTCTTGAATTCCTGGTAAACTTCCCTCATGCTTGAGAAATGGTTTTCTTAATGTGGCATCAGTCATTTCCTAATATTCTATTAAACATTTAATTTAGTATTAATAAATGACATTGATTTGAAATGTTCATTGTGTGCTATTGTTATTAGGGTTTTAATACATTAAAGAATTATGAAAGCCCTCCCCACCCCTGCTCACACCTTTTTCCCTTGGCAGTGCTGGGGATAGAACTCAGGGTCACATGCATGCTAGGCAAGCATTCTACCACTAAACAATATCCCCAAGTCCATTTCCTCTAATTTCATAGAAGACCTGAAGCAGAATAGCTTTAGGACTAGGTAATTTAGAAGCTCAAAAAGATCACTGAGCATTCAAGTCCTCACCATCTTTTCATTTTCACTCCATCATCCACTGCTTTATCCTCAACTAATCCCCTAAGTTTACAAGTTAGTTCCCACAATTTTAAGAATTCATTTTGATAGAAACATCCAGAAATGGGGGAAGAATCCTTTCCCAGGACCCGATCATGAAACTTCCTCTCATGTCTCACTGGTCACAAGTAATAATTGGCCAGACAGGAGTCATATGCCCATGCCTATATAAATGACATACAAAAAAAAAAAAAGGAGATAATCATCATTGGTCTAGACTAAGCAAGATTTACTCAAGTCACCTGATAGTGGATTAATTCACCAAAAAGAAAAAAAAAAAACAACAAAAAACAAAAAAGGATCTGCTACAAGGACAACAGTAATGAATAGCTATTGGTTAAACTTTTTTTTTTTTTTTTTTAAAGAGAGAGACAGGGCTGGAGTGGTGGCTCAGTGGTTATAGTGCTTGCCTGGCATGCTCGAGTATACAAGTTCAAACCCCAGCAATGCATACACAAATGAAGACTTGAAGCAACAAAGGCCAAATGAATAAATAAATAATTGTTTCTCTCTCTCTTTTCTTTCCCTCTCTTTAAAAAAAAGAGGGGGGAGGGAGAGACAGAATCAAATTTTATTTAGTTTTTCACATGGCTTTTGTTCCTCTGATACTGCATTGTACATGTGGTGCTAGGGTTTTAACAGGTGTACTTATGCATGTTGGGCAAGTGTCGTAACCACTGAGCCACTGCTCCAGCCCCTGTTGAGTAGCATTTTTAATAAGAGAATTGCACTGTTAATTACAGAATTTAGCTATGACATATATCTGGGCAAGGCTATATGAAGTATTTATGTTCAATACTGTTCTACTGTTCTACAAGACAGGTAAAACGCACAGTTGTTAAAAGACTGGGTTTTGACATCACACTGACCTGAATTTGAATATCCCTGCAACACTTAATTCTTGTACAATCTTGATCAATATACCTTCTCCCTTCTGAAAATCCAGACAGTATTATTACTGAACTCGTGCTGCTTTGAGAATTAGAAGCAATGATGAATGGAAAATGCTTGGCATTTTACCTAAACTTCATAGCAAGTACTCAATAAATATTAATATTGGTCTATAACATATATAAATTATAATCTTTCATTATTAATTTAAAATTTGTGATAACAATACCACTGGTTATTTCCAAACTCAAAAAAAAATTGATTTCATCTCCCATACTTTACAAATAACAAACTGACAATGAAAGATTTAATGACATTCTAACTCCTGTGTCTCTTCTAATTCTCCTTCATAGGAATTTCCTCTACTTATAACTTAATGCCTCCAACATTATATTACATTTACTCCCTCAAACTCAAATCATGTTGTTTTTGCTTTAATTTAATAACATCAACACTTACCTACACAGATGGTGAAGACAAAAACCTCAAAATCTCCCTGAATGCCTCTCCTTAGAAATCGGTCACTAAATCCTATCAATTCTACCTGTGATTCCTTTCCTTCTGGTCTTAAGTCACCCTATACAAAACCTCATTATTTCATTCACACCTATTATGAAACATTTTCAAACTAGTGTATTTGTCTCTAGCCTCGACTTCTCTCTACTTCATCCTGTATTTTATTGATTACATAGACAAAAAAAAAAAGTTAGCCTGCATAAAAAGCTTGCATAGGACACAACTACCTCTCATAAAAAAAATAAAAAATATAAACAATTTTAGTCTATATATAAAATCTCTCACAATCTGGCCCTACATCAACATGTGTACCTCATCTCTCACTCCTTCCTCTATGACAAACCCCATTGTTTTAATCAACTATAAACTATCTGATTGTTCTCTAAAACACAATGCCAATCCATGCTTCTGCATGTTCATGAAAATCCCTCAATTTGGTATCTCCTCTTTGTTCATGCTGATCCCCTTGTATCCAACAATTTCTACTCATCCTTCAAGCACTACCTTACATATCAGCATATTTTGCAAGGGCAGATTAATACTGGGGTTTGAACCTAGGGGCAATTTACCACTAAGCTATATCCCCAGTCTCTTTTTGTTTGTTTCTTTGTTTAATTAAACAGGGTCTGGCAAAGTTGCTGAAGCTGGCCTCAAACTTGAAATACTCTGCCTTGGGCTCCCAACTCACTGGAATAAAACGTGTGTATCACCAGGCCCAGCTAAAAACATCAGCTCTTTGAAAGAGCTTCTTGCATCCCTCACATGAAGAAAATTTACTTCTCTTATAGAATATTACACATAATTCTACCACAGCAGTTGCCACACTATTTGGTAGCTAGTTATCACCAGTCTAATCCAAGATAGACTGAAATTTTTTGCATATTTAGACAATTGTACAATAAAAAGCTATTAGACTCAAAATCAAAAATTTTTTAACTTTACAGGGCTGGAGCGGTGGCTCAGTGCTTGCCTGGCATACGTGAGGACCTAAGTTCAAACCCCAGCAGCACCTACACAATGAAGTCTGAGCAACAAAAGCCACATGAAAAATTAAATAAAATTGATTCTCTCTCTCTCCGTCACTGTCCCTGTGTCTTTATAAAAAACTTTTTAACTTTATGTTTTAGAAATACTTGCTAAATAGTAATTTTAAAGATCAAGGCTAAAGGTTGTCTTGTCCATTAAACTATAAGCATGATGAGGGGCTGGAGCGGTGGCTCAGAGGTTTCAGAGCTTGCCTGGCAGGCACGAGGGCCCGGGTTCAAACCCCAGCACCACGTACGCAACTGAGTGTTGGAGCAACTTAGGCCATGTGAAAAACTCAGTGAGTTGTTTCTCTCTTTCTCTGTCTCACTGTCCCTCCCTCTTTAAAAAAAAAAAAAAAAAAACTATAAGCATGATGAGTGAAAGAAAATTATTGTCTATCACTCTACATCCAGTATGTACTAAGTATGGCTATACATATAGTAAACAGTTAATAAATATTAGTTAAATGAAAATATATATATATATATAAATTAATTAAGTAGAACAATGGAGTGATCTGCTAAATTTTATAATGACAGCATAATTAGGAAGTTCTTTCACTCAGTTCTGGCTAAATTTCTAAGTTATTTAAATATCACATACAGCAATCTCTTCTATTCTGTGTATTTGAGATTAAGTGTCTACCATGCCACAGATTTTGTTTTAAAGAAAAGAAACGGGGCTGGAACGGTGGCTCAGTGGTTTCGGTGCTTGCCTGGTGAGCATGAGGACCCGAGTTCAAACCCCAGCACCACGTACATAACTAAGTGCAACGAAGGCCATGTGAAAAACTTGGTTGATTCTCTTTCTCTGTCTCTCTCACTGTCCCTCCCTCTTAAAGAAAAAAAAAAAAAAAAAAAGAAAAAGGAAAGTAACAATCCAAGGGCTAGAGCAGTGGCTCAGTGGTAGAGCACTTGCCTAGCAAGCATGAGGACCTGGGTTCAAACCCCAGCAACACATACAACACAAGTAAGTGTTGGAGAAACAAAGGCAAGATGAAAAACTAAATAAAATAGACATTCTCTCTCTTCTCTCTTAAAAAAAAAAGGTAATAATCTATCAATCAGCTAATATTTATTGCTTTAATCTGGCTCATTTCACTCATTCATTTCCTACTTGAACCCTGCAGTAATTTAACTTTATAACTCCTATGCTAGGCCTTCAATAAGTGTCTGAGGAATAAATAAAACTATGTGTGTGAGTGCGCGCGCGAGTATGTGTGCAAGCAAGCAGTTTACATACAATAAGGCTGTAATAAAATTTCAAGTTATTTTTGGAAATCATGGATTTAAACAATATACAAAGAAAAATACACATATAAACAGTAACATGAATAATCACTCCAATAAATGAACATCAAAATATTCTTCTATAATACCACTTAATTTTTATAAAATAATTTTTATAAAATGCTTTTCTATCCCATTTTGTGTTTTAGGCTTTCCAGTCTACACTTATTTAAAAATGCATAAATAGTAAGAACATGTATTTTCTTCTAGTTTGAAAAAAAAAATTAGAAAAGCTTCATCTTTCCCCTGGCCCCACAAAACATTCTGTTGAACTAAGAAGTAATACAGGTGCTGGGCACAGTGGCACATGCATGTAATCCTGATAAGTAGGGAGAGGCTGAGGCAGGAGGACTGGGAGTTCAAAGTCAGCCTTAGCAACTTAGCGAGGCCCTGTGTCAAAATAAATATAAAAAAGGGCTAGGGATTCAGCTCAGAGTATAACTGCCTCTGATTTTAATCCTTAGTACTAAAACAAGAAAGAAATAATACAGAATATTTTAATGAAGTTTTCATTTTAATCATTATATCACAAAGGATCTTATTACTTACAAAAGCAGCAACAACTGAGAAATTCAAATATTGGCTATGGCCTAATTTATATTTTTGGAAGACATGGAAAATAAACAGGTGGGAAAATAGCAATAAAAAGCAGAAAATATTTATAATCATAAGTCAGGTGTGATGATGCATACCTATAAATCCCAGCAATTATGTAGGTTGAGGCAGGAGGATTCAAAGTTTGAGAACAGCTGGGGCAACTTACCAAGAACTCTGTATACTCTGTATCAAAATTAAATTTAAAAATTTTTTTAAAGGTTGGGAGTGTAGCTCAATGGAAGAGTACCCTTGGGTTCAAATCCAGTACCAAAAAAGAAAACATTAAAAAAATTCAAAAGATATGTATGACTGCAGAACCATAACATCTTCAGGTTTATTGACTAGCTGTTACAAAAATGGAGTATCTGATAAATCAATCTGTCTTTTAAACTTGCAGTTAAGAAAAAGTTATTTCAACGATTTTACCAAAGCACACAATAACAGAACAAATCTTATATTCATTTAACTTAATTAAAATTCGTTTTCCAGCATTCCTACCAGGAGTCAATAACTTTAATCTATACTTTAGCATCCTCTGAGAAAGGGAATTCATTCCCTCCAAAACAAGCTGAATCTATTTTTGTATTTCTTTACTCTTAAAAAGTTATCCTGGTGCTGGAGTGGTGGCTCAGTCGTTACAGCACTTGACTAGCGTGAGTGAGGATGAAGGTTTGAACCCCAGCTCCACATACACAACGAAGTGTTGAAGTGTCGGAGCAATGAAAGTCACATGAAAAACTAAATAAAGCTGATTCTTTCTCTTTACCTCTGTCTTAAAAAACAAAACAATAAAAAAAGGTTATCCTTTATTGAGTTAAAATTCATTCAGCCATGTCTTCCACCCATGGGATCATTTATCTTTGAGGTTTCACAAATAAGTCTATTAATCTCATTTCCACATGAAGGAAAGCTTTTGGAGAAAAAAAAAAACTGCTATCTTATATATATCCTGATTCTCTTCAAGTTAGAATTATCTAGTTTCTTCGTGGCATGGTTTTAAATTCTTTCAACAATTAAAAAAGGATGACTTAGCATCATTACTCCCACCATGAGTGTGAACTTGAGAAACACTGCAGAACAAAAAGTAATACACAATTATTATCCTCTTGACTTAGTTCTTGAAACTAGAATCAAATACTTGTTATTCTATGGGTGAAGGGAAGCTTGTAACTGAAGCTTAATTGTTGAGAGAGGGGGAGGAAAAAAAAGACAGTAAGCAGTAAGTCTCTAAAACACAACAAACTACTCTTGCTTCAACTTTACTGACACAAAGACTACGCTATTACATCTGTCGCTTCCCTTTTCCTGCTAGAAAGTTAATGCATGATAGCAAGGTCACAGTGGGCATTTTGAGTTTTTTAAAAATTAATTTATTATTGCTGAAAATCAGGTCGATATTCCCAATTTACTCATGTACTTAATATAAAGTTAGTTAAAATATCAAACTAAAAAACAGTATGAGGAACTCAACGATGGTATTAGGTTGAAGAATAACTGAAGAGCAAAACAGCCAAAAGCAGGAAAAAGAAACTGATAAAATTAATCACTGTCAGAAGTCAGTGATCTAAGTATTAGCTAGGCCCAAAACTGTATCACAGGTCCATGACTAAATTATTTAACATCTCTCAGCCTCAGAATACCCTCATTTGTGAAATGAGGACAAAGAATTAGGATCAAAAGTTCTCATACACTTGGATCTCAAGACTCCTTTACACTTTAAAAAAGTTTTAATATCTATCCATAATTAAAAATTAAAAGGCCATACAGAATGGCATATGCCTGTAATCTCAGTTACTCCAAAAGCTGCAATAAGAGAATCACCAGGTTCAAGGCCATACTGAGCAATTTCCTTTGTACTATAAAATTAGGAATACTTGACATGACAAAATTATTCACTTATATAATAAATACATACATATCATCTACATCATGCTAAGTGTAATGAGAAAAATAAAGCATGAAGAACTTTATATTCTTGTAGAATGGATCTAATATGTACTTCAAAACTATAATAAAAATGCAAAAAAAAAAGCAATGAAATAAGGTCAAATAAAGCAGTATGGTAATTCCTCATCTTAGAGACACTTATGAGGATTATATTAGCAAAATTTATTGGAAAACGAAGTCATAGAATATCAGAAAACTCACTGGCTTAAAGAGAGACATATTTCATTCTGTCATGAACAACTGAACACTGACTCAGGAGACTGAGGTGGGAATCACATTTCGAGGCAAGCCTAGCAAACATAGCAAGACCCTGTATGAAAATTTTGAGAAAAAGAGGCTGGCAAATATTTATAATAGCACCTACCTGCCTTTAATGCTTCAATCTCACTATCAGACATTAAAAAGTGACAATAATATAACGGGAAAAATACTACATTAAATCCTAGAAATAAGGACTGGCTAAATCTTTCAAACTTTACTGAAAAGTAGTACTTTATTAGCTAGCGGCTGTGACTATAATGGATCGTTAGTCATTTATTGCTGCATCTCAATAAATATTTTATCACATAGCTACTCTGTTCCTAATATATAAATTAATTTAAAGAGTCATTTTTCCTTCATGAAAATAAAGAATTATAACGTAATTTTCTCTCCTTTGGGAAGCAATCAAGAACAAAAAAATTAATCAAAATGTTTCTCTTAATTTATAAGTAACTAAGTAATTCATAAGACAGTAACAATGTTTACTTGAAAACAAACCGAAGAGTGGAAACATAAATTTTCATAAAGTACCTACTTTCATAAATAAGTTCATTTTTCATGTATGTAGTTATTAGGATTTCTGTATGTCAACCTTTAAAATACCTACTTAAAATATCTACTTATTTTCTCTGTCATATTAACGTGGGCAATTAGTCCTTACACATACTGTACCAAATTTACAATATTTGAATACATCCTTCACTGAGCTCATCCACCCCAAAATTATTACACCCAAGTAATTCTACAAGACCTTACTTTTAAGTTCTATATTCATTTACACTACTTTGTGTCACAGATAAAACAGGTGAAATAGCACCATCTGGTGGGTATCATCTTAGTTTTAAACCAGCTTCCATATTTACCTTTTAATAGTGCTTTGAAAAAAACTCCACAATGGTAAAAAAAAAAAAAAAAAAATCATTAATAAAGTACTACAAATGAAGGCTGGAGGTGTAGCTCAGTGGTAGAACACTTGCCTTGCAAACAAAACACCCTGGGTTCAATTCCCAGCACTGAAGAGGGTAAAATGCAAATGGATAATTAAAAGTATCTTAATTAAAAAGCAAAAATGTACTTGAAAAGTGAACCAAGGTTGCAGAATTGTTTTGGTTTTCAATTACAGAGAAGTTAACCATTAGAGTAATGCCATTAAGGCTACAATTTTTAGCTTTAAAATAAAATATACAAATTATTAATACAGAAAATTACATTTTATATAATAGTTCTATATAATTCAATGAGAATGAGATGTAAACATAATAATCTTCACAGATAATCTTATCAAAAGATAGTGTTGCCTGATCTTGTTTATTTGGGGTTTGATTTTTTAAAATATAAATAAGCAACAGCATTTATTAAGGTTGATCTCAAGGTTCATTAACAACAAAATCTTTTAAGATACCAACAATATGCTATATAATGATGAAAACACAAATGGGGTCATGATTTTATAAACTAAAATAAACATATAATACCTATGGAAAGGAGTATAAACAAACCAAAAACAAAATCAGAAATAAGGCATGCTATTTAGTTTGTAAGTTTTACAACAGGCTTTTAAAGGTGAAAAGAAATGGAACAGAATCAAAGAATAAAACCAAAGAAAAAGGTAGCATGTTTCCCAGATGTACTTTTTTTTTTTTTTTTTTT